>APFE031582417.1:12332-29710 GCA_000404065.3 Pinus taeda
TATATGCCAAAGATCATCATTTTGTTCGATGAATTCTAGTTAACAAGAGTTAAGGATCTTTCAAACAAACAAAACGAATTCAAGCAAGCACGCAACCTAATGCAACTAATAGCAAGGAAATGAAACTTTTCTTTTGAAAACACGAAACAATGAAATGCTCTTTTCCTTCCAACTATCAATGCAAAAGATACTAGTTTGCTCTACTTTTTTCAATGACATAAAAGTTCTTTTCAAACGAATTAGAGAGATAGCTACACTAAGTGAAAAACTAAATCACCCAATGCACACAAGACAATTCCCAAGTCACTAGAACCAGTTTCCTAAATCAAAGGAAAACAAAGGCTCATGAGCTATTGTAATCTAAGCTCAACAAGACAATGAGGAATTCAACGGGGGGAAGCAAACCGCTTGGAACACAATCAGTCACTTTCAACAATCACCAAACAAAAGTGGAAACAAAAACGAAGTTGGCTGGCCAACTAAGAACACCGAATCCCGGAAGGGAGGCTAGACACACACGACCACTAGATGCCCTAGGGTTTGAGTGTGAAATCAATGAAGATAAGCGAACACCCGAAGGATTCACAACCAGACAAACGACGGCCTGACACACTTCAGTAATCGCTAAAAGTCAAGACAAAACATAAACCAAGCAACAAGAGCAAAAAGAAGGGCTTTGCACAAACTGCAAACAAGCGATAAACGAGCTCTCGTGGAACGAGGCCCCGCAAGCAAGCGAGTCACAGTTCAAAAAAGTTATCAAGCCAAAAGCCAAGTATAAAAAGCAGGGGAAAACCAAAACCAAGAGGTTCAGTAGGTCAATTTGGAAAAAAAGAATTTTTACAGGATCAGCGCGGGTGACCCTACAGCAACAAAGCGATGACCAAAAAATGTCTGTAGCAACTTTGCGCTGTCAGCGCGGAAGGACACGAATAAAGGGCGCTGGCCCGAAAAACCAGGTCAGCGCGACTGTCTGAATATACAAATGCGATGACAGAGACGACAAAGAAGACAAGATGCGATGTTAGCGCAGCTGTTTTAAAATAAAATGCGCTGAGGCTGAAAAGCAAATCAATTTGAACAAAACTTCCAAACCAAAGCAACAGGCTTTCAAGGCAATTAAGGTAGTCCCTAGGATGAACCCAGAAACAAACCAACAGCAAAACCAATCCCCAAAATCTTGACAAAGGAGCAATAATCAAAACAAAGGTGACATACAAAGAGACAAGAAAACTCCCCAGTGGAGTCGCCAAATTGTTGGAGAGGTAAATCCCCTCTACGAATAGAGGCGATCCCTACTAGCCCAACAGGGGTCTAGCAACAATCAAACAATGCTACACTGCAGGTTCCTAGTTGTAATTAACAAGTGCGTAAAAGAAACCTACTTGGATTCCAACGCTATGTTTGTCGAAGAGATGATCCTCTCGCTCCTTCGCTCCAGCCATCACAATTCCCCGCTATCCTCGCGGATGAACACCTGCACAAGCAAAAGAGAGAAAACAAGAGCGTAAAATCTACTAACAACAACTATGTATCGGTCAGGAAAGATACAATTTGCATTAATCAATCATTGAACAAATGTAAATGGAACCATAAGAGTAGTCATCTATCTTTATTAACAAGAAGTAGAGTAAGGTACAACCGAAGTCCTGACGCTGAGTCCTTCTCTAGAGGGTCCAGCCAGCATATCTTCCAAGCATTCACCTTTGAAGCAAATCTCCAAGTCAAAGAGGTCTCTCTCTCACATACAAGGCAACAAGCTCATGACCTTCCTCAAGCTCAAAGCAATCCTCACACAACACACCAAATGCCTACAAAGAGCAGCACTAATGCACTAAGAATCCCTAACAATGTCTATATGTTCCAAACTAGCTGCTCATGGGCAATGGAGGAGGCTTATAAAGGAGAAGGAGTCTCCATGAATAGGTAAAGGATGAGCTTTCCCCTAAGATAAGTGGATGGTCAGTCGAACAGATATGCCAGAGAAAGGATGGCGACCTCAACAATGCTAACAACCAAGTCTGGAGGGATCTGGGAGGTTGGTTGTTAGAACAAATTCGCCCAAACAGGATCAGCGCGGGTGAGACACTGAGCTGGCACGCTGACATCGCAGATCACTGTAGAGGAGGGTTGGTCAGCGCGCAACAGGACAAACGGAGGGTGCGCTGTCCGTAAAATTGGACCAGCGCGGAAAAGACGTGTGCTTCCGCGCTGGCAGCGCATCAGATACACTGGCCTCCGCCTGTCAGCGCGATTATTTGATTAACAGACGCGATGATTCATTTAACTTAGGCAAAGAGGGTTTTTTAGCCATTTTTAGGAGCATGAGTATAGGTGAATGTGTTTTCACAACACAGTAGGGAGACTGACATGATGGCAGTGACATTTTACTGTGTAACACACCTGATCTGAAAATCACTCGTGAGTGACCTTATAGACTCATGTGTTGGTGTGTGACTATGTTATCTTAGGCAACAGATCGATAAGATTGCAAAATACATAGACACAGGAAAATGGAAAATAGTAAGAGAAACATAGTAAGTAAATATGAGAACACATCAAATTAATAAGGAGTTCACCCAACTCTCTTGGTATACATCTTCGGTCCAGATTTTAGTGGTGGCCTTCATTTATTGTGTCTTAAAGCATATTTTTTACAACAAGGAGCTCAAATTGACTCTCCCGAAACAGATGATGCTTAGTAGGGTGGTTCTTGGATTCCCCAAGCCACTAGAGTGCATAGAATATTTCTTACTAAGTCTCGATTTCAAGTGGTCTTGATGGGATGAGTCCAATTTGGTACTCAGTTCCTGACAGATATCCTCACAGGGATTGCTTGAACTTCTCAAGCCTTCTGTCTACTCGATGTTGCATTAGCTCTACAGGTCAGCTCGACTCTTTGTGTCTGTTTTTGTCTCTACTATCTCCTTCTTCACTATTCTCTTCTCTTTTACAGTGTTTTTTTTTTCCTCCCCTCTTATTTCTCTGTCTATTCATGGATTAAAGCCAATACGTCTCATGATTGTTCGTTTCCTCTTCCGCCCCTTCGGATCGCCTGCTGTTGTTCGCTTCGAGTTCCTTGTCTCTACGTCAGCACCACTGTGTAACGTCTCACAAAGAAGTGGGCACTTGTCCTCCCGCAAATTGCGCCAACTTTTCCTCAAATAGTTCAGTATTTTGGTTACTCTGTGTAATAATTCATCCATGATCTCAGTGATCAAATCGAACTTCAGTCTTTTATATGTCATCGCTTAATTCTCCCTCCATATCTAGGTTCCCATCGGGCGCATCCTTCGCTGTTAGATCTAGAGCCCCCAGATCCTACAGTGTTCACTCTTATCATGTGGTTAACTTGCTCGTATGTTAGCCCACAATGAGAGGTGGTTTTCTCTCTCATCCACCGGATACATGTTGTTCATTGTATGGCATCATTGGGTCTCCTGACAATTCTTCTTACCACCCAACATGCCTATTATAGACATATTTGGGCACTTCAACACCAATCTTATATTTCAATAAACTAGGGCTCTTCAACCCCTAAAAGAGTTGCTTCATACCCTAAAAGAATATTTTCATCTCATTACATCATTCCCGAAAAGTTCCACCTAAGAAACCATCCAGAATTGGCCTAAACTAGACCATACTGACCGCTCCACTGTCAAGGTGCGTTGCATACTAACTTCTACATTGGCCAGGTGCGATGCATACTAATTAGACCTTCTATAGGGTGCGATGGGTGAGGATGGACAAATGTCTGAGATATTTTGCTAAGTGGATGCTCGTGGAATCTTCTAGAAACTTCTCTTATGACACTTGCCTCTCCGAATTCACCCAAGGATGAGTAAGAGATCCAAGAAATCTCCAAGGGGAACCAATTGTAAGAAGTGGAATCAATTGTAACAATTGGAATGACACTAATCAAAACCCCAGATATGACTCACACCCTTGCACACATCCATAAATGGGTCCCTCATTTAAGAGATCCAGAGATTAGAATATTGTGAATTGCAAGGAAGTGTTGATAGTTTGTGTTTGAGATAAGAGCATTGTATTGTTGGTGTGATCTTTCTATTTCATAAGGTGAAGAGGGATTGATGCTAGGAGGATGATGCTGGATCACACAATTGGGTTGTAATTCTCCCTTCTATTTAATAAAGTTCTTCAACCTTTCTTCCATATAATTGTGCTCTTGTGAATGTTATTATTTGTGAATTCCATTGTATGTTCATTATACATCTCATTCTGTAGTGTTTATGTTACAATAGATCAAGATGCTTTGATGGTTCTTTGCTATTGTGTTTCTAAAGGTACTCTTCAAGTGGGATAAGTACGATGAGGAGTTGCAAGCTTTGTCAAGGGGGAGAAAGATTGAGCATAGGATTAAGTGGAAGTTCCAGGTTGGTCCACTCATCTTTCTCTTATCTATTGTGCATAGAAGAAATCGTTTAATTACTTTGAATTGTTTTTAAGGTAGCTCCCAAACCTAAAGGGCTAGTCGATCGAAAAGACACTAGTTTTCCGATAAACAAGGCCTCTGATATTCTACTCGTTTTGGGGCGCGGGACCCACCTTACACTTTAGTGCTTTTCCCATAGTTTTCGGCTTTTCCTTGTGATCGAGCGCTCAAGGCCTTTCCATTTTGAGGGCTTTTCCCATGGTTTTCGACTTTTCCTTGTGATCGAGCACTCGAGGCCTTTCCATTTTGAGGGGTTTTGCCAAGCACTAATGAGGCATTAGAAACGGCCTACGTTTTCTGATCCAAACTTCCTAATTACTAGTTTTCATCTTGCACGATTTCCATGGGCCTTGGTTAGCGCGCTTTGACCAAGGTCCTCAATGTTTCTTGATGGCTACAAACTGCAATTATCCAAAGGTCTTCGTGATAGTTCATTTCTCACAAGTTTGAAGTCTGTCGTAATTTGATACACTCATAGAACTCTAATAATTTTCATGGATCCAATTTGGATCATTATCATTAGAGTTAAACTCAATAATGGATATCCAATTTTGATGAAATGAATAACTACTCCATTTATTTGTATAATTATCAAGCAATATTCAAATGTTGTTGCATCCTATTAGATCATATATGTTCCTTGTTATTAGCTTGAATCGATTGCTTAGAGGAGAGGTTGAGATCATAAAATGGTGTGTTGGGAAGGGGTTAATACATATGTATTAAGCATTGTGGTCGTGCTAGAGAAATATTGTTGATGTTGTTGTTTGGAGCAAGGTAACACCTACTCGTGGATGTAATGTCTTGTGCATGTTAAAATGGTCCCTTCCATTTGAGTTGAGGGCACTACAAATTGAGCAACATAGAGGAGAAGAGTTGTGGATCTGTCTATTGTAAGTTTTACACATGTCATGTACAAGTTGTGTTTGGAAGTTCGTTTTATTTTTAATAGCACAGGGGAATAACGTAAATATAAGTCTCACTCGTGCCCTAATTGAAAATTTGTTTGGTCACGTCAGAATTTTGAAACTCTCTCAATTTTGGTGTTTGGTGAGAGAAATCTAGCAACGGGGGAATTTTTCCTAGATAGAAATTTGTAGCTTAGAAATTTTGATTTTTGTTAGAGTTGATGTTTGCTTTGAACAAGGTTGCGTTGGGTAGGTGAGATAGTAGTTGTTACAACTAGTGGCTTGTGTCAAAGAGCTCATCCACTTGTACATGTGCATCGAGAAGAGGGCACCTATTTAAATGATGCCAATTGGTGGTTTCATGTGTTGGGAATCATTTTTTGAAGGCCTCCTTGTCCACATTGAAGGGCCTATTATTGTTGGTGCAATTGTGTAAAGTGGGAAGTGTTATTGGTGAGACAAGTTGGCACTCAGTTGGCCTTGTTAGGGAAATCGTGGTACTTTGTTGTGCTTTCATTGTTAGAGGGGGCCGAGTCTTACCAACTTAACAAGTTACAAATTCAAGTCCATCTTGATGGTTGATTGAATTATTAATGTAGTGCATTGTTGAAGGGGGTTCCTAAGGGAATATGCTATAATTGTTGACCTTCGTGAAAGAAATTGTAGAAAATAGGAGCAACTTCAATTGCATTGATGGGATGGAAGAAGACACTCAAAGAGTTCCATAGAGAACTCAAATATATTACGAAAGAGACTCTAAAAGCACAGGTGGAATATGAAATATCATGGAGGAATCAAGAACAATTTAAGAAGGTGAATAGCCTCTTTGAAATAGAGGTGGTACATCCAACAATTATGGTTGCTCACTATAAAGAAGAATTTGAACCAACAATTAAACTTGATTGGTAAATTTTTGGTTGCTTTAGAATGGCAAGTGGTTGAAATTATGACCATAGCAATATAAAATCATAATGAGAACCATGGAAAATTTTAGGGGCTAATGTTCTCCTAGTGGGCTAATTTTCCATGATGTTTCTACAAAAAAGATTAGCCAATTTCTAATTTTTATAAAAGACTATTCCCCCAAATTTTAGAATATAAACTTATTTTACCTTAAAAATCTCCAACATTATATAAAAACTATATCAAACCATTATAAATTTCAATAATTTTACAAATATATCAATAAACAATTTATAGTTTGCATATTAGGGATTAGTCACATTGGTGAATGTTTTTGAACTTCATGAAAACTTTCTGTCTTTGAAATTTTCCTTGATAAGAAACTTATTACTTTAGCAAGTAGAAAAACATGAAGAGAAATTTGTAAGTAGCTAAAGATATTGAAAAATGAATCTAGAAACATTTTGAGAGAATTAATGCAAGTTTCAAAGTAGTAGCTAAAGTTACCTACTTAATAGTGGAGGCTCTTGGAAATAAATAAAAAATGGTGAAGCAATCAATGATTCAAATGATATAGAAATGGAAACAATAGTAGATACGTTTGAAAATCTTCATAGTCCTCTACTGCACTCGAGCCAAGGGGAAAACAAATATTATTATGATTTAATGGCTCAACCGGACGAAAACAAATATTATTATGATTTGATGAGGGCACAAGGAATAGAAAAGTGTAAGTGCAACAACCTACTTATGAATCTAATGAATAATTGGTAATTATTTAAGACAAAACTTTGTGTCCAGAACCCAATGGAGAATTACAAACAATGAGAAGAAGACCACATCCATATTGTATCATGCAGTTAAATTGAAATAAATTAAGGAATAACCATCATCATCATTTAAGAACGAGAAAGGTCAAGACTAAGATATTAAAATCCAGTTATAAGGTTAGCGGAGACTTAGAAGATTCATTTCTCCAATAACTAGGAAACCTGATAATAATACAGAAATTTAGTTAGTTCTAGATTAATTCATTTTCAGTCACTTGTTGTAAATTGTGCTATCTTATTTAGGTTTCAGATCCTATTTATTAGGGAATTGTTTAAATTAGTAGGAGCTGAAAAGTGCACATTTTTTCCCTAATTTGTGTCTCCTTAATTTTAACTTTCAAAACCAATCTTGTCCCTCTTATTTGCAGTGTGGTTTTTTATTTATAAGCAAATTTTTTTAACATCTTGAACTTTTCCGTAAGTCAATTCAAAAAATATTTAAAAGCAATATTGACTTATGGAGATTTATTATATCGAGATGCAAATTAATTGCCATACCCAATTTAATGATTTTGCGTTTAAGGTACGTGGGGAGTTTTCTGCATGCGGCATTTGTTCGACAGTATAAAACCACAGCTATTTATAAGCTTCCAATCAATTCCAGTCAAGCCTACAGCTATACTTCCTAAGGATGATTGAAGTTCTTTCAAGCCTACAGCTATACGTCAGAATCTTTTCAAATTATTTCATTTCATCAATAAACATGAATAATCTGGTACCTCATACAAAAATAAATTATTCTATTTCGTCAATAAAGATGAAGAAAAACTAAAGAGATACATCAAAGCTAACCAGAGATATATGCAAAATAAAAAACCAAAGAGATACATCAAAGCTATCCAGAGAGATACATAAAAGCTGGACTGGTTTACACGCCACACTATCTATTTATAAATTTACGATAGAAGGAAAAGCAACGAAAATTTCAGACGTAGGACAAACGAGGTGAAGAATCGCCCTGGCATTTGGCTTGCTTATGGTTGACGAGATTAAGTGATTGCCTTCCATCATATAAATATGGCTCTCTTCTTCTGCGTTCGTTGATGGGACGATCGAAACGATGATGCCTATTCTTTAAGCCAACCACCCTGATTAATGTAGTTGATGCTCAAGTACTTTGAGACCTGCTTTATTGAAGTGAGTTGTCGGGACCACCGAACTCGACCATAATGGGTTGCTCCAGGCCCGCTACATTGGAACTCGCCATAATGTACAGTCCTGCACATTGAAATACCGGATGAAAGGCAATAGTGTTCGCTGGAGATATGGTATTCTGGTTGTGGGTATATGCCAGTGTTGTGAATTTAAATTAATGGTAGGTTTTTAGAATATTTTATTATTATTATTATTATTTAATTTTAAAATTAAGGTAAAATTATACATTATATTAGTGTATGAGAACTTTGTTTGTAATGTAATGATTTGATTAATAAATCTATCAAAACATATATATTTTAGCGGTCTATTTTTAATCTATAATTTTGTAAGTAAAAATACACGCTTTTAACTATTAAACCCACTCATAAACTTAATTAATTCAATTTATATATACTATTAAAAATTTTAGAAAATAGGCCATCAACTTAAAGATGCCCTGCCGGGTGTGGGGATGGGGATAGATTAACGCTATAGCAGTGATCACATTAAAAAAATCTGAAGACAAACGTCTGCCGTAACACAAGAAAATCGAATAAGATAGCAAGGACTTACCTTTCTTTGTAATAGTCACTGTCCCAGTCTTTCCATCCGGCTGGGTGGATAATGTTCTCCATGTAAGTGTTAGCAAACAGTACTGTAGAGTAAGGTCCCCAGGGCTTGCCCAGATAATTTGTTCCATTCCCCGTCAACTTGCAATTTATAAAGACGTACCCTGTGTCTTCTTGCAGACTCATTCTCCTCTGAGCCGTAAATACGCCATAAGATTCAGGCACGGAATGTAGTTCACAGTTCTGCCATAAACAAACAGAAAATATTTCAATAATATTTACCATACAGTTTAAAACACAAAAAAAATTCTAACACTGTTCATGATTTGTGTTTGTTTTACCTTATATACGGATTTTCCATTGCCACATATAAAGTCGACGGCACCTTCAATGTAACAGTTGTAAAAGTAATGCCTCCCACTCTCGTCTAACAGGGTGTCTTGAAACCCCGTCATTCTGCAATCGTAAAACGCAGCACGATCTGCCGCAGCCAGCAACGCCACAGCTTGATTTTGTCCGTCCGGGTTATTACCTTTACCATATGTATTCTGCATACTCTATTCATTAAATGAACTGCTCTCATGATTTACTGAGAATTCTGCATAACTCTATTCTTTAAATCAACTGCGCTCATGATTTACTAAGATATTAATAGGCGACCCGAATAAGTTACCTCGATTGTGATACTTTTAGCTACGAAATCGGTAGCAAACACGCTAAGAGTTGCCGAGTTAAATGTCCGACCGCTCGTTCCCGAGCAATCATCCCAACTGATGATGGTGCTCTGACTGCCTGAGCCAACCAGAGTTATGAATGACTTACCTTCTGGAATTTGCACCTTCTCCCTGCAAGGTGGATAAAATAAAGAACACAGAGTTAAGTTTGTGTTCATATAAAACCTATAACCCTTATCTGGACTATTTATACTTATTTTCAAACGTTCAACAATAAATTAATATGTAGATTCCTGGAATATTTAAAATCTAACAACCAAGAAATCTGAAAATAAAGAGAAATAGAAATTTCTTCATCTTCTCATTTTCCACTTAACCTAAAAATGCCTCTCCATAAAATTAGTTTTCATTTTTGAAATATTTCTCACACATCTTTACATAGATTGCAGATTCCAGAAATATGTTCCAATAAAACGAAATTTTCATTAAAAAAAATCATGAATTGGAAAATGCTACTATACACTAACCATGACTGTGATTCGCTTCTCTGTTGGCATCTTTGTATCGACATTTTCAATCCAGGCCAGATGACGGGTGGAATTTATTATACAGTTCGAGATTTTTTCCGTTATGATAGAAACTCACTTCTTCATTAATTACTTACCTATAAAAACCGGGATTGATTTGGATGGTGACGGGTTGCTGGTTAACCGCTGGAATTGAATTGATAGCGTCTTGGATCGTAGTGAATTCACCTTGACCTGCCGTCTTAGATACTACAATGTAATTTCCTCCGCTCGCTGCGAGCTCATGGACCCCCTCACGTTCGCTAGCTGAGAGCTCAGGGACACTCTCTTCTTCGCTAGCTGAGAGCTCAGGGATCCTCTCTGGGTTTTGAGTCGAAGTAACCTCAAATCCCGGGAAATCATCCTGCCAATCACAGTAGGCCAGTTCCATAAAAAACAGTTGCAGTGCTGGAAGAAAAAAAAAGATGACGAGCAATCCTCTAAAATTCGCCATGGATGACATTCGAAAGAAAAGAGAGATGCACGATGGATTCTCAGCACTTTCGAGACAGGGGAAACCCGAGAGGGAGTCCCAAACAGTCTCTCCAGTGAATTGTATGTTATTGTATGTTAATTAGTATTACGATTAAATATTGGCAGTGGACCTCATCTATATATATATATATACTTTGTATTGTAATTCCCCCTAAGGATTTGTAATTCCCATTCCAACCCCTTAGGAATCAGTTGCGCCGATTGTATGGTGTGCGAAACAATGTTCCAACTATTTTTCACATATTTCGACCAAATTTAGTAACGAAACAGTTAGATATGTCCATTCATGTTGCCTCATACATTGGTATCTCAGATCTTCATTATATCTTTCAAAAGTTCGGAAGGAGTTATTTAATAGTAAGGTGGGAGAGGGAATCTAACAACAATTCTTCCGAGAAGAGCTGAAAGGTGAAGGACCAAGAAGAGTCCACGACTTCCTCTCCAAGCAATATTCCTGCCAGGAATTCTTAGTAGATTCTCCATTCTATGACTCTTACATTTCATACAATGAAGAATCTATTGTGGATTTCCAAGAGGGTTGGCCCATTGAAAAATGAATAGAAAATGATCAACAATAATATTTTCTAGGAGAATTTGAAGATGAGGAGCTAAAGAGTATTTGTAGCTCCCGTGACCAAGAAGATGTTGGTCAACGGACTATCGATGAAAATGAGGGAGCTGAAATTTTTTCTTGTCAGTTATAATACCCTCTCGGTGACTACATTATGAAATTCTTAAGCCAACAATAGAGGTTGTTTCGGATGCATGTATTAGGTTCTTTGATTGAAGATTTTTCATGGTGCATGCTTATTTTAATTTTTATTTTTCAGCAGCACAGGTCAGGCTCCTGAATGCTAGCCTAGCTCCATTGGAGGAGGGTTGAAATCACTAAGTGAATTGAGCCCTCTACCTAAGTAGGAAAGTATACAAATAATCTCAAGAGTTGAGCATTTACTTTCCAATTGTTATAATTTTTATTTTTGCATTTTAATTTGATGAGGAAAGTACCCTGAGCAAATAAACTCTCATGGAGATTTTCTAGTTGTATTTATTCATTATATGTTTGACTTCATGCCCAATGGTGAAGGATAATGGTATTGAGGTTCTGAGCGCTTTCGAGCAAGTCACTATCCCTAGTTGGAGCCAATGTTGTCACTAAGTGTTAAATGTGTTTTCATTTTTGAAAAGGGTGAGGAAGAGAGGTGAAGTTTGAAGCCGTTTCCCAAGCCATGGAAGCTATCAAAGCTTAATTAGGCCCTCTCAATTGAAGAGTGCTAAGAATAGTATTTTAAATGGTATACGAATGTCCAAAAATGGACTTTTGGATGAGAGGTTAGATTAGATTTAAATTACCCTTAGAAAGTTGGAAAACAAAGAGAAAAAGACCAAAGGAAAAGGCTCATTGCAATGAGAGCTTCGAGGAGCAGCAAAGGAGGGCAATGAGATAGGAAATCAAAGATCTCTCATATCACAAATCACAAACGGAGGTCGCAACAGTGAAGAGGTATCGATAGGGGTAAGATTAGCAATCATTTGATCCTTAATATCGTAAATCGGCTATCACTTGGTCCAAGGCAGAGTAAATATCGCATATCGACGGTCGGAGGCCCATGTCAGTGGTTCATGATGCAGAGCATTGATATCATATATTAGCGATCACAAGAACAAAAGCGTGCACACAAACACAGGGTCATGAAGTTACTCACGTTGATAACACTAATATCACCGGGATTCAGGCCCTTAGAGTTAATTGTTAAGGAAGGCCGAAAACATTTAAAAAAGGAAATCAATGCAAAAACGGGGATGGGTGAGCCTTTCTCTCTCTCCTCTAAGGGGCCACGTGGAGGAGTATCATTGGGCCTTATAAATGATATGGCAGCTAACATCATCATGATATGGCAATATGAAAATGATGTGTGAGTAAGGAGGACACGTGGCACATAGATTTGGCATTTTCAGGGGTCTTGTGGGGGCATTTCCGGGTGACACGTGTCACCACTCATAAGGTGACACATGGCAGTGATGACATCACCCATTTCGAATCAACGATCGGTGATCACACAAGTCAAGGCCCTCCTCCTTGAAGTCCCTACCGACGTACAATTGTGATATGAAAAATACCCTCCTCGATGCGATAGTATACTCATCCTACCTTATTAAATTCCCATGTTTAGACCATTGGCGAGTTCTATAAAAGGAGGTAAGGAGGCTCCCTCTCCTCTATTGTGATTGCGATACCCTGGGTGGGCCGAGTCCCGCAGATTGGGGATTGCAAGGGTCAAGAGGTGATATCAAACAAAAGCTTGAGAAATTGCCAAAGTGGGAGATTCTATATCTAAAAAGAAAAAGGGCCATAGAGAGGAGTCTAAAGGCCCTAGTGCCTTAGGGCTAAGCACCGTGTCATAGCCCCTATTCATATGAAGAGAAACAATGAAAGCGGTATACCAAAGGGTACCAAGGGGCATCAAAGATCGTTGTTCCATAATGTTTTAAAAGGAAAATCCTTGATACAGTGAGGCTCTCAGAGCATGGTACAAGGCTTTAAGGGCAGATGGTTTGGAAGCTGAGGCATTGAATATCAGTATCGGGTAGTGAGAGAGAGATATGAACAAGTTATATAGAAGCCCCTTCAACAAGAAACTAAGGACTACATGGGCCACTAAATGAATCCATCTGCTCCATCAGTGAGATAGTAAATGGAGACATGGCACTCCACTCCAATGCACGGTAAAGGACTACTAGGACATGCTCCATTTCCATTGTGTGATACCCATTCATAGTTGCCCAACTGACAACTCTCTAGAACGAGCTACTCGAGAAGTTAATGAGAAATTGACAAGATCAGTTGAGCAGCTAGAGGGATGCACGATGATGGAGACATGGCTTAACCTGAGGTTTTCATAGGAACAACATAAGGACCTATTCCTCCATCATCCTCCAATTTCTATTTTCTTATTATTATGTGATTTCCTTATTTCCAAGAAGGGACCAAATCCAAATTATAATCATTTTGGGCAATAGAGCCTTACATTGGTCGAGACAGGTAGTCAAGAAGATAGTTGAAGGTCTCACTAAGATATTTTTGTAACTGTAACCAAAGCTCCCTCTCTTCATATAAATAGGGTGATGCAACACTGTAATGAGGTTGCGGAACTATGCACTTGCAGTGGTCAAATTCTGTGATTCCATTTCTGGTTCTAAAATTCTTTTTCATGAGGGACTTGAGTGATGCACATGCTAAATGTAATGGACTATCTTTTGGACCTTCCATGTATTAACGAAATTATTCTGGTGATTCCAAGCAGATCAATGTGTAGTCTATTTTCCTCTCTGTAATCTCATTCCATGTATATTTTTATTCGTCTAAAATAGTGTGACAAAGCTCTTGATTTCTCCCTTGCTCATCATCCTTTATTTGCTACCATGTATTAACACTATGTGTGTTAGCTACAAATTCACCTAAGTACCTAGAATGTGCACATATTTTCTTGAGATTTTGGATACAAATGTGCCCGTGAGTATATGGCCTAAAACCTTCTTTTACGCTTCACTGTTTCTACTATTCCACCTCTTCAATCTTCCATACCTTTGTCAAGACATTATTGCTTATGATTGTGTTACATCCCTATGCATCGAATTCCCTCCTTTCCCTTCTCCTCTCCTATGAAGCTACCTATTGTTGTGTGTCGGCCATAAGAATGAGACATTTCTCTCTCGCGTTGGCCTAATTTACCCAGTGAGAATTTTGACCCATGTACTCGCTTGATTTTATCTTACTTAAGGGCTATTGAACTAAGCCCCTTTTATTATCTTTTTATTTCATGACAATTGGAGTGCTGCCGAAACCCCCTCACACATAATCTTCCATGCACTCCTCTATTTAAGATGTCTTAGGCTCTAGTCTACAATCAACGAAGAGGTTGTCTCTAGGAAGCTTTGTATATCTCCTACAACAATTGTGCTAAAGGTGCCATAGAAAGGCACCACAATAGCTAAGGATCCTTAGGAGTTGGAAGAGTTTTTTTACCCTCTAGCAAGTGGAAGAGTTGTTGGAGAATTGTTTGAACTACACACAATGGGTAGTATCTTGTTTTTTCTTCAATCAAAGTCAATCTTGAATAGTTGTTGAACATGATTATCTAATCTGAATATCACTTGTGAGTGACCTCAGTTAATTAATGAATGAATGAATGTATTCCAGACTCATGTGCTGGTGTGTGACTATGTTATCTTAGGAAATGGATCAATAAGATTGCAAAATACATAGACAGGGGAAAATGGAAAACAGTAAGAGAAACATAGTAAGCAAATACGAGAACACAACAAATTAATAAGGAGTTCACCTGTAAGGACCTGTAGTCCTTATGCACGCTCTTGACTTGAAGTGCGAAGCTTGACTTGAATATGTGTGAAGTTATGTGGTAATGAACGCATGAAGAAGGAGGGTGAGCTATTATATAGGCGTGGGGAGCATGAGCTCTCAACCCACGACCGACCCATGAAGATAAAAAGGCTGACTTGATATGAAGGGCTTTTGCGATGAAGTGAGGGCATTGGGAGGTCGGCTGGGCAAGCTGCGATCTCCCCCTACAATGCATATATATGGAAGAGCATTGGCTCTCATTTGACACACACTCGCTCATCGCTCAATGAAGTGGAAGTGTGCAGATACAAGGGTGGATGCAACAAAGGATAGAGGTGTCGTTTAAATATGCACTCATTCTTGGGCAGGTTGTTCAGAAGTAGAAACAAACATCTTGGTTTTGGGTGAAGGGCGTGGGAAGGAGCGCCCGACAGTTGGGTGAGGCGTGCACGGGTGTGTGGCGCCCGACGGTTGGGTGAGGCATGCACGGTGTGTGACACTCGGTTTGTGCGACGACATGGTGCAGGTTCTTGGGTGGCTCAGGTGAGCGCCCGCCAGTCGTGCAAGTGTGCACAGTGACTTGGTGGAGTGTTGAGATTGTGAATGGAGATGTGTCTCAGGCAGACGCACCCATGTGTGGCAACTTGGAGACACGCCCGAGTTGGGAAAACAACATGATCATGTGATGAGGTGAACGAAGGGTTGGTGAGTCGTGCGGCGATCGTGTGGAAGTGCCGACGAGCTGGGCAACCGAGTTTGCCGAAGTTGTGAAAATTGGCTGTGTAAATTTGGGGTTTCCGAAGATTTAACTTGTACATTGTAAAAGTGAAGATTGTATAATATATTGATTCGAGCAGACTCATATTGCAGGGAGTTGCCCCTCCCTTTATACTGTTGTGCATTTCTCTTGTATAATGTTGTTGACAATGAATGTGTATGGGTATTCATTGGTATAACGGAACACATTAATAATACTTGGTTGCCAAACACAAACTAAGTAGGAAAAGTGGAATATTAGGCGTAGTCTACAATCGTAAGTATTGGTGAAAATAAAACGATTGGTAGTGCCACACCTCGCTATAAGCAGTTGGAGACATGGAGCATGGCAGTATTATGCAGGGACATGAGGCGAGAGAACTTGTAGAGGTGTCACTTATGGGCATCCAATGAGGAGTGCCAAAGGAGGGATGTTGTGCAGGTGGATTTACTGATGTCACATGGAGATGTTTTACTTATGCGCTGATGGAGAGGTTGTGCACTCTTGTACAACAAGGTCATGGACTTGGATGTAGTTGTGAGTAGACTATGGACCATTCCTACTACATGGAGAGCCGATGCATATTCCAGAGACCTTTGGGCTAAGACTTGTATGCTTTCTGAGATGTTGATTTGGGATGGCTTATGGAGCTCATGATGACATGAGGTTATGACTTTTGGGGAATTCATATATGGTGGACTTAGAGGATCTGATGCATTGAGGAGCTGAGGTCAGAGACTTTGATGCAGGATGGGGTGCATACTTTCAAGTACATGTATGGGAATGGCTTGAAAGAGTGACTTGATGTGGAAGATCGATATGAGACACTTTGGAGTGATGGAGTTACGACGATGATTATGCCTTTGTGGCAAAACTTGGGGCATGGGTTGAGCCAAGACTTAACCACTTTTGACACATGGGAGTTGATTGATCTATGATCATGGGCAACACATGGATAGATGAGACAGGTATATACTTGTTGCTATGGCAAACTTGAGGGATGGCACATTGCAGATAGGATGGAGGTTGCCTCATGGACCTGGATGTGGCACACTGAGAGTGGAGTTTGATGAGATGGTCTCTTCATATTGAGGAGGCACACATATGGATGATGTTGGGATAGATGTGGCTGATTTCATGCAGCACATTGACACCAAGCATCATGGACATCATGTTGCAGATGAGATGAGGACTACTTCATGGACCTGAGCATGGCTTACACTTATATGGGGATGGATTCTTGATCGAGTTGACAATGTGACGAGATGTTTTGAGAAATGACTGATGGTGGCATGAGGATGTGCATTCTCATGGTTTGAGTGTGATAGTTGGATTGATCACCCAACTAGTTCAGACATGGGGGCCGACATGTACAGAGATGTGTTATTATTTGTTGGAGTATCATGGCAGCAGTTAACATGATGACGAAACATGATGAGGTCGACAAGAGATGTTGCAGTGGGCATGTAGCTTAAGATGGAGGGGCCAGCCTTCCATGATGGAGAGCAGCATGTGGATATTAAGATATGGTGGTCGATGGTCATGGATCGAGATGATTTCCGATGTATGACATACCAATGGGGAATATACCTTGGTATGGTGATCTTGGTGACAGATGGTTCCCGAGGCAAGACATGATGGAGACAGTGGTTCTACATATGTTGCAGAGATGTTTACAATATGCGGAGGAGTTGACATGATGGATGATACCATTGATCTT
>APFE031582422.1:11999-41052 GCA_000404065.3 Pinus taeda
GTCTTTGTTGTGACTAGACCCACTCTAGGGCTAGAGGGGTTGCCTCTGTCTATAGAGGGAACACTTTCCTGCATCACAGGAATGGGTGACCCTAGCTATAGAAATCGACCTCCAAATTTCACAAGTACGCGTTGTTTCGAAAAATTACCAAGGTTAAAAACTCAAAGAAATGTAAATATGTTTTTACCATAGCCCTTATATAAACCTTTTTTTTTAAATTTAGGGTTTTTTAAATATAGGTTTTGGGTTTTACTATAGTTTTTTGTTTTTCCTTATGGTTTTATGGTTTTCGACTTAGGTTTTTTCTAAAGTTAAAAGTGTATCTTTATTGAATGGATCTTATGCTTAGATTTCTCTGTGCAGGAACAAATGTGACAGATACAAGTTCTGGTTGACGCATGCTTGGTACATACCACGAAATTTCCCATGAGTCCTCTTTAAGATCTTTTTCGACTGGTAAAAGATGAAAATATTGCCAAGTATTTTTCCCTTTTTGACTCGTTAAAGAAAATAAAAATGGCGGTCTGTTTTCAGCGCTTTTTCGACCGTTTAAAAACGAAAAGATGGCCGGCCTTTTATCATTTCAAGCTCATTTTTGGTTACGAAACATCGTGTCTCCAGTAAGTTTTCTACTTTTTCGGATTGGAAACACTATTTATGAAAAGTACTCCTTGACCGAAATGATCAAGTGGTTCTCTCGAGTATTATTTTCTACCTTTTTGGGTTTGAGAGACACAAACTTATGAAAAGGGACCCCCCTTGGAGTTTTCTTTTCCATGTCTTTTTCAAATTCTCTAAACATGAAAAAGACTAAGTTTTACCTATGTCGAACTCGTTAAACCCTGACAACATTAGACTCGTCATCATGATGAGACCCGAGCTTCACCTCCCTAGGGCTCGTTAAAATTTCATGAGGTTGGATTTGTCCGAAGGACGAACTTATATTGCAAGCATATGCTATCCCCTTCAATCTTGTTTTTGAAAAATAATTCAAGTACTTGCTAGCAATAGTGGGGGGAAATTTGGAAATATTCCATTGATCACCTACAGCAGCTAGTCACTCTTGAACATCGACACTTTTTCTTCTCGCCGAGTTTGGGATATCCTCACATCGTCATTAGCCTTCCAGGGTTTGGGTTCGTCATTTTGCCTCATTCCATTTGATCCTTGTCGTCTCCGTTAGACCTCCGATCCCTTGGTACCAAAATGTTGCCGCATTCCAAAGTCGTGTCACCAATATGTTTAAGAGTTTAATCCTTCTGCAATTTACGCCCTTACCTCCTTCTCTAGTCCTCTAATTCATCCATCTTCATCTTGTTCCTTGTCTCATGTCATTGATGAGGGAAACATTATGGCCCTCCTGCGATGGGTCACTTCCTATCAAAACCAACTCATTATCTAAGATGTCAATCTAGAGATTATTTTCGGTACCTTGGAGCTTGCATGCCTCAATGGCAAGTTCTCCGCACTCTACGATAGGCTTGCATCATTGGTCTTTGATCGGGTGATTCCATGAGTGTTTGACTCCAGATCATTCTTCACACTTTGTGGATTATAGTGGCAGTACCTTGAGAACCATTGACATTACTGGTGGTCTCTCTCATGCTTGTTAACGGTTTACATCATTGACCGGTAATCAAGCGATCTTCTAGTATGCTCGACTTCAGCACATCTATTCGCATGTTAGAAATTTTACTATGATTAGTTGGGATTCAAGACCCCAGACTAAGATTACATAAGTTCAAGTTGCGTGGATTGGTTCATGATTGCATACATGACTCTTTGATTGGATGGTTGCAACCATACCTGAGTCTTTCTGGATGGTTGTGACCATACCTCTATCTTTATATATGGTCTTATCGACTGGGTGGTTGTGTCCATACCACAGACCAAGTTTTATGTGTCTTTTGGATAGATGCATCCAAGCCTAGACTACATGTATTTCACTGTCAGAGATATCAGTTGTACTTACGCCTATAGGCTCTCAACGATGGTGTTCCAGTTCGGTTATGATTTTGTAAAGCATTTCACCTCTCCCACTCTCTCGGCCTTCATGCTTTATGTGGCATTTGTTACATAGTAATTTGTCACTGGCCTCATATCCCCTGATCTCAAATAAAGTTAGTCTTTGAGCGACATCTCCATTGTGTCATACATCAAATAAATGTGTCCACATCTTCCTAATCAATTAAGAAGATTAAACAAGTGTTCTCTAATCCTAAAGATTGACCCTTTTAACCATGTTTCTGCATTTTCGTAAGTAAACATCATTCTACTTGCGACGATTCTCTGTGATGAACTATAACATCGTGACATCGTTGCAGGGGTACATCTCTTTCCTACGATAGTGGAATTTTAGGGCTCGGCGCAAGTCCTTAAGATATTTCTTGCGACGAGGGCTTTGAATACACTTCTTCCTTGCGACGTCATCACTGAGCCCCATTGTATGACTTGCGATGATCCAGATATGGCGAATTACTTCAAACAAAATGCTTTTGCGTGGTTCTAGAACTAGTTGTTGGGTCAACGGAGTTCGCCTTTCCTCCTCTGGGATGGCGATTTCGCCTTTTGAGAAACCTCCTTTGAGGATAAGCTCCCTCTCCCTCATTTTATGGAGGCTCCTCCTCTTATAAAATCACTCCCTATTGCTATGATCAATTAGTTTTTTGGATTGAGAAAATTAGCTAGCTTTGGTGTGAGTTTGATAGTTTGCAATGTGCATTGCTAATAGTTTAGCAATTGGTTGTGGATTTCCTTAGCCTTGTATTAGTGCTTGTGAGTGAGAGAGAGAGAGATATCATCTACTTGGGAGACCCTTTTGAGAGTGAATGCTTGAAGAAACATACCGGTTGGACCCTCGGAGAAAGCTTGTGACGTCAAGGCTTGGTTGTAAGCTTTTATTTTATTCATTTTAATACAATCAATGGTGATTTCCTATGTCTTATGTAAAATATACTTGATAGCTTATGGTTCCTTGACTCTGTAAGTAAACAGATCATTATTGTGCTCTGTTACATGTTCTGTTATTCTCTTGTGTTGTTTCAGGTGAATCGCTTATCGAGGAGAAGGAAACGATAGCTGAAGCGGCACAACGAAAGCTTCATCGAACGCCGGTTTGAGGTAGGCTCTTTCAACAATGACTATTTAAGGAAATTAGTTGTTGTTTTGTCTTGCTGTGACTAGACCCACTCTAGGGCTAGAGGGGTTGCCTCTGTCCGCAGAGGGAACATTTCCTACATCACAGTGAGGGAAAGGATTAAAGGACTAAACAATTGAGCACTACAAGGGTCCATAAGAGGATCCACTATCCATTATGATTGCATAACGTGTAGGTCAAGGGAGGGTTGATTGGATTTGCGCATTGGGCAAGTGCAACCAACAAGACTGAGTGATTGAGAACTGAAATTTCTCAGTGCGTAGTTAAGGGCGGTTGTCCTCTAAGATTACATAATGTGCAGTTCCAAAGGTAGAGGCATCATCACTATGTCTTAGGACTGCATAGTGTGTAATTTTTGGAGACTAAAAGGTTGGTCATTGATTGAGCAAGTTGCGAGGACAGTGAAAATTTTGAAAATGATTAAGTGTGAGACCAATAAGACAAGAAGGTAAGAATGAAAGCATAACATGACTTAAACATGATCACACACACATAAATGATCAACCATACAACAAGGAGATACTTAGTACCCAAAATCAACATGTATTCATTGAAACAAATGACAAAACGACACTTACCTCCAAGTGTGACACTTAAGATATAGCTTTGCAACACAAATGTTGACTACATATAGAAAGTGCACGATACCTTAAGAACGATTCCAATGCATGTCCCTATGATAGATAGGATCCACCAATGCAAGAGAATGCATTAGATCTACCTCTTAAAGATGTACCAAAACTGCCTTTCACAAAGTACGACACTTCCCCTAACAAAAGACGACAATTTGGATTTCTTTAGAAAGGGACTTGAAAACTTAGAGAACAAGTATAAGACCACTTTAACAACTCAAAATGAAAATTCACATGATCAAAGGGAGGCTCTAAAATTTGGATCTAGGTAAAATTTTGGAGGGTTTTGTAGCAACGACAACAAGGCTACATGGTTGATCATTGTTAACATAGTCAAACCATGGTCAACCGTGTTCAACCATTGCAAAACTATGGTCAACCATCATCAATATATTTAACATTGGTCAACATGGTAGACCATAGTAAACCATGGTTAACCATAATCAAACTTGTCCAACATGGCTAACTATAGTTAACCATGGGAAACTATGGTAAAACCATTTTCACCCATGCTCAACATGGTGAACCATAGATGTGATCATTAACAAATTCCTTCATAATGTGAAGAACAACAAATGGCATCACAAAGTGACTAACAATAAACATTGTTGCGAAGTGACTAACAAGAAATGATGTTAGAATTTGATAAAAGAAAAACAACATCGAAATGTGATGAACAATAAGCATCTTTGTAATTAGGCAAAAAAATGTCATAATGCTACAAATAAATATCCACATCATGACGGAACAAACAAAACCATTGTTAACCATGTTTAGCTAGGTCAACCATGCTTGATCCTTGGTTAATCATGGTTAGGTATAGTCAACCGTAGAGAACATGGTCAACCATAGTCAATAAGGGAAAGATGGTCACACAAGGCCAAATACAACCAACCAAGTTCACCAATGGTATACATGGTTGACCATGGTCAACCATAGTTAACCATGAACAACCATCATTAATCATGATTAGTTTTCATCAACCATAGCCAACCATGATCGACTATCATCAACATGTTTAACCATGGTCAACATAGCCAACCATAACTAACCATGTTCAATATGGCCAAATAAAGTTAACCATGGGCAACCATGGTCAACCATTTCACCCATGCTCAACATTGTGAACCATAAATGTGATGAACAATAAATGTTGTCACAATGTGATAAAAAACATTTGACATTGTAAAGTGACTAACAACAAAAAACATTGCGATGTGATGAAAAACAAGTTACTTCAAAATGTGATGAACAACAAATGTCTTTGTAATTGATTAAGCAAATGATGTCAAAATACGATGAACAAATATCAGCAATCGGACCTATCAAACAAAACCATTGTCAACCATGATTGACCCTTAGTTGACCATGGTCATACATGTTCAACTATAGTCAAGTATAGAGAACATGGTTACATGGTTGGGAAGTGAAAGATGGTCGATTGAGGTCAAACATAGTAAACCATGTTCACGAATGATCTGCATAGTCAACGTGGTTGACTAAGGTTGACCATGGTTAACCATCATCTACATGGTCAAACTTAGTCAACCATAGTCAATATGGGCATCATAGTTAGCCATGGTCAACCATTATCATTTATAGGTAAATGATGACAACCCTCGTTAACCATGTTCACCCATAGTCATATAAGCTCAACATTGTCAAAGATTATCAGCATGTTCAACCATGGTGAGACAAGCTCAACCATGGTCTGACAAGCTCAACCATGGTTAGTCATGTTCATCTATGGTCGACCACAAGCAACAATAGTCGACAATGGACAACTTTCTCAACCATGGTTGAACATAATGAAACATGGTCATCCATCCTCAACCATGGTCAACATGGACTACCATGGTCACCTGTGTTTAACAATGGTCCATCAAAGTCAATCATAATCAATCATAGTCAAATAACCAAGGTGAACCATGGGAAAAATGGTTAAACCATGATCAACCATAATAAACATGGCGAGTCATGCTCAACCATAGTGAACATGGCCAATTATGGTCAACCATGGCAACCATGGTCAACCATTTTCACTCAAGCTCAACATGGTGAACCATGGTCACCCATAATCAACCATAGTCAACATGGTGAATCATGTTCAACATGTTCAACTTGGACTACCATGGTAACCTATGGTCAATGAAGGTCACACATGGTCAACCCAAGGTCAACTATGGTTTACATGGTTAAACATTGTTAAGCATGGCTAACAATGAGAAACCACAATCAACCGTAATCAATCATAGTCAACTATAGTAAACAATTACGACTATAACTTAGTCATATTTCACTGTAGTAAACTAAGGGGGACCATAGGAAAAATGGACAAACAATGGTATACATGGTTAATTATGTTCAACATGCCCAACCACAGTCAAAGATGGTCAACCATAGTTAACCATGGTCAAATATAGTTATCTATGGGTAAGCAAAGATAAACCACGTTCAACCATTTTAACCCATGCTCAATAGAGTGAATCATGGCCAACCACAATCAATCATAGGCGACATGGTGAACCATGCTCAATCATAGTCAATTTATAACTATCATAGATAATTTTAGTTTAACTTGGACAACTTTGATCACCCATAGTCAACGCTTTGTTAATCATAATCGACCCTTGTCAACCATAAATTTACCATAGTAAACCAAGCTTAACCATAATCTATTAATCCTTTATATATACATTCATTGTCAAGTAACACAACCACGATAATAAATTGATTGAAATATATTCATAACATTATTTTCCACCTTTTATGAAACTATCAACTTTATTAATTAATTTTTTTATATATATAAATCTAAATATTTTAACCACTTTATTAATGTAAAATAATACATACATAATATAAGTCGAGAAAACCACACCACTAATTTTAATTAACATATTTAATTTCATTAAAATCATCTTTTATTCTAAAAACTACTTTATTTATTTTTCATTATTTATCCTCTTATAACTTTGTTTAAAAAAAACACATTTTCAAAATTCAATATAACAAAATTTCATACTTCTCTCATTCCCATATATATAATCTCATCCCCATATATATAATATCATCTGAACATCATAATACATTAAAAACTATTTTCTGAAAAGCTCAATAAAGATTCCAACATCTTTATCAATATCCCATAATAAAGATAAAAATAAATTTCATCATTATAGATATTAGGAAATTCACAATGATATAAGATTCTAATATCACAAAATCAGTATGAGATAAGATTCCGAGGCCCATAGGATGAAACCATAAACAAAATCATTTCATTTTCTGGATTCGATGACTCTTCATGTTTTATTAGAGTTGTTTGGTTTCTTAATTTAACATTTTATCCAATAAAATAATTTAATAAATTGAAATAAAATATTTATTAAATAAAACAAAATTTTGTAATTATGTATAATAAAATATTTATTAGGTAAAGCAAAATTTTGTAATTATTTATATAAAAATATATATAAATGGAATTTTTTTATTAAATATTTTAAAATTATAATCAATATGTGTTTATCCTATTCAATATATGAATTTTCATAAACAAAACCATGATCAAATAGGATTAAACTAATAATACTTTACAATTCAATTTTGAGAAGATGTATAAACAAAATAATGATTAAATATAAAGATACTAAATAAAACAATGCTTAAAAGGATACAAAATAATGGTTATTTCAAAACATATAAATGATTTTTCCGAACTAGACTGGTATTGCACATCTGTTCTGGAATACCCCTAAGCCCGCTATAAAACCACTGATAAAAGCATGATCAAAGTGAAACGACGAGTAATCCTCACATTTTACACGAATTCGCCCCGGAATCATGACCAGAAATTGCAACTTTTATCTGCGGTTTGATTGGTGCTTCCATCTTCCCTGGTCGTCCTCTGCGTCATGACGACGACTTGCTGACGTAATCATTTTGCACGTAGGTTGTTCTTCCTACACCCTATAGGATTTAATCAATATTCCACGATGAGAAGTCTGACCTGAAAGCGATGTTTAACGATCCTCCACGATGAGAAAGCGATGTTTAACAGATCCATTTCAAAGAACATTCAGTCCACTAAAACACTTCTGCCACATTAGAGATGAGATGATGAGATTGCACTGGACCGCTATGATTGAAAGCCAAGGAGTGGTCCACATTCTTCGCTTCTCATCGTTGACACGCTATCTTCATCTACAATGCCCGATGCCTCAATGTTCATGATATAATGCAATTCCTCTGTCACTTCTTTCATGGTGGGCCTCTCTTGCCTCCTCTCCTGCAAACAACTCATTGCTAAAAAAGCCACCGCTTTCATGGTTTCCAAAACAACTTGCGGAGCGTTTTCCTTCAACCGAGGATCGACAACATCCATGACCCTTCCTTGTCCCGATTTATTATGTACATACACTGCCAGATTTACATCATCAGATTCCCTGCTGAAATCAATGGCCTTCTGCGATGTTACCAGTTCCAGCAAAACCACGCCGAAACTATACACATCACTTTTATCAGTGAGCTGGTAATTTCTGTAATACTCGGGATCCAAATACCCCAACGTCCCTTGGGCGCATGTGGAGATGTGAGACAGATCCGTTTCCGCTAGACGTGATAGCCCAAAATCTGAAACCTTGGCATTCAATTTACTGTCAAGTAAAATGTTTGTGGACTTCACATCTCTGTGATATATTGGGGGGAAGGCAGCGGAATGGAGATAAGTCAGAGCTTCCGCAGTGTGGAGAGCAATATTCAAGCGCGTTCTCCAGTCCAGGAACTTTCCTCCGGAGATCATGTGGAGATGATCGAATAAGGTCCCGTTGGGAATGTACTCATACACCAGGAGCGGTTCCTGCGCATCAACACAGCAGCCAACAGTCGAACCAGATTTCTGTGGTTCACCTGAGATAGAATCCGAACCTCGTTCAGAACCTGTTCGATTCCTTTGATATTACCTACTTTCGCAGTTTTAACCGCGACAAGGGTGCCGTCCTTCAGTATTCCTTTGTAAACTTCTCCGAAACCCCCAATCCCGAGGATTCGGTCCTTTGCAAATCCATTTGTTGCCTTTTTCATCTCTTTGCTGGTGAAGAGTTCGGCGGCCTTTCCTCCGCCGTTTGTTGATAATATGTCCGCCCTCTCCCTCATCAGTTGAGCTTGAGCCTGCATCTGCACCCTTTTTCTTCTGTATAGGATTATCGCAAGTACTGCTACTGCAATGGCTACACACATTCCTGCAACAAGACCTGCATAGCATCGAGGAAGAAATTTCTTTGTACTTAGGACTTCAATAAATAAACTGTGTAGTTAAGAGCCATGCATCAATCCATAGCATCAACATTAGAACCAAAAAAAATAAGAACAACATTTACCATTTCCAATAAACAAAGTACAGGAATAGAAACATCTTTGATAATCAGCTCCCAATTATACCAGAAATCAAAATTAGCAATGAAAAAACTCCGAATATATAAGGTGAAAAGAAGAACAGCAGAATTCTTATTCGCCCCAAGATTGTTTCTTAGCAAGCTAGGCCAATTTTTTGATGGAACCCAGAGTCATGTCAGGGATTTTGCAGATCGGGAATAATATTTCACCTAAATAATCATTTTTCTCTCTGACCATGAGACTAGTGTCCGGATCTAATAATAAAGCTGAATTAATGTGTTTGTTTTTGACTTTGTAATATCTAGGAATGTGAAGTGCCTAAAAAGCTTGGGCTTTTTTTAATGGAACCAAGACTTCGTAATATCTAGGAATGTGAAGTGCCTAAAAAGCTTGGGCTTTTTTCATGGAACCAAGAGTCATGTCAGGGATTTTTGTAGAGGGATAATATTTCACCGAAATAACCGTTCCTTTTTGCAGAGGGATAATATTTCACCGAAATAACCGTTCCTTTTTAGCATGGGACCGGACCTGCATCTAATAATAAAGTTGAATTAATTGGGCTTTGCTTGTCTTTAAACTTTGTAATAGCTAAGCATGTAAAGTGCCTAAAAAACTTGGGATTTTTTTATGGAACCAAGAGTCATGTAAGGGGGATTTTTGCAGAGAGGTATAATATTTCACCTAAATAACTATCATTTTTTCCTTTCTTAGCATGAGATTAAGGTCTGGATCTATTAATAAAGCTGAATTAATTAAGCTTTGCTTTTTCTTGACTTTGCAATATCCAAGCATTTGAAGTGCCTACAAATCTTTGGTGATTCTTTAATGGTTATTGATTAGTTCTTGGAAATACGCACATTACATAAGTTGGCCCTAAACCTTTAGCAACAAAAAAATCACTAACTTCAGGAATTTTTTGGGACTCTGCAGGGAACACAACTTTAATGTGGACAAAAAATGAAAGGAAGCATTTCTCTAATCTGTTAGACAGTTAATGATAACAGGAAAAAAAAGCCTGATTTCCTCAGGGTGCATGCCAACAACATTTTTCTAAATTAAAATGGTCAGGGTGCATGCCAACAACATTTTTCTAAATTAAAATGGTCAGGGTGCAGGCCAGCTAACATTTTTCTGAATTAAAACTTTTTTAAATCGTTAAGATCTTGTCTTTTGCATGCTTGATTGTTTTTATTCTGGTTTGGAAGACATGTCCGAGAAGAAGTAATTGTACAATAATGTATAATTTGTAGGCAAAAAACAATTACATAAAGATAATTAAAACTATATAAACCATCAGAATATGATGACTTTAGATGATATAGATAAAAGAGATTTTCGTTAATATCAGGAATTTGACGATATTTATCAATAAACTTCAACCCATAAAATGAGTACAGATCGACCCTACCCTGGACCTATGAAGAGTTTATTGGTGATAGGGAAAAAGGGTATATTTATATATATATATAGATATAGATATATATATTTGGTGATTTAATTACAGCAATAAAATTTTAAATTTAGACATAGACACAGACACATCTTGCCTGTAGAACACTTTTTATAAAAAGTGGACAGAGCTTTGAACAATTTATAAAGTACAGAACATGAAAAAGATGCACCATCTTTAATTTGATTGAGAAATCCGACTGGTGAACAGCTAAGTTCGATTGAGGTTTCGGAATGGCGAACAGTAAAATCAACGGTTATAACCAAACTCACAATCAAAGTAAATTTGGGAAAAAACTTGCAGAGATGGACAATTGCATATATTTCACCGAGTCGGTTCCTATAGTATAAGAATAATACCAGGAAAAAAAAAAAAAACTATTATATTCTAGGATTGTATATGAAGGTCTGAAATTTCAATACTGACCTCCAATCAGAGCCCCTCGATTACCATTTCCACAACCGTTGGGATCAACACACAAGGATACATCTGAAGAGCCAAATTTTTACCAAATTGGATTAGTCCAATTGAATAGAAATCATTGCATTTATTAGAATACGGATAGGCGCAGTTTGATCTACTTACTTTTTGTGCAGTTTCCCTGTACAGAATCCCAAATATAGTCTCCAATACAGAGGCACCTGGATCTGCCAGAATCCATTGGATCAGGGGAGCAAGCAGAGTTCTGGTCACAATCTGCCTGACTTTTACAGGAAGGCTCTAACGGTGCAGCCCACTGTAACTCCACTCCATAGCTCCACTGAGTCGCAGGCAAAGCCGGCTTGAAATTGAGGACACTCGTGTAAGCCCTGCACCCACCGGAGTGTACCCGTATTTGGCGAGAAGTGGTAGAACTACCCGCTGTAAATGTGCAGCAAATACTATCATTTCTACAGGCCATGCCTGCCCCGGTATCATTAATATATGTATGGCACGAACTGCTTGAGCTGCAATTCAGTGGGGATGTCAGTAGTATAGGATTGCAATTCAAAAGCATAATGGTGTTGGTACTGGTGATATTGAAAGGTAGGCTCTGATTCAATTGCAATCCTTGGTTATTCATATCTTCAGTCTGGCAAACATCTTTAATCAGAGGTGCAGGTTGAATAACTAGCCTCATGGTGGCTGGATTGATACTAATGATTTTATAAAAGCTCCCATTGACCGATTTGAATTCCAGCTCGTTGGCTGCATTACAGTAGATTCTGTAATCAGGGAGACCACAACCATTTTGGGTGCTAAAAGGGTATGGAACAGAAGAATTGCCGCACTTGGGACAGCTGGGTATAACCCCTTCAACACTCAGGATGATGCAGGGACTCATCCATATTTTCAAGAAATACACCCAAAAAACCCAATGTTTAATATTTCTCGGTTCATGATTCCTAATCCTGTCCTCCTTCAGCATGGTGATCAGAGTCGACCAAATCGAAGCAAGTTACGGAACTTATAAAAAAATATTTGATAGAAACAAATCTAACTTCAACAAAAAACAACGGTATACAGACAAATCTAAGTTCAACACAACAAACAGATGGCTGCAGGAGTAGTTGAGGTCAACTGATTAACGTGGCAAGACTCCTGAGGGACAGATAGTCACAAGAAATAATGGCGAAAGTGGTATTGCAAATTGCGTGCATTCGTATGATATAATAGAAATGCACAGCGGACATTGGAGAGAGCCCATGTTCCGACTCCCGAGTTCCGTAACTTTGCTGAACTGTAAAACGGAAAAGTCAAATTCTGACGTATGATGCCGTACCCTAATTCGCGGTTGGGATCTGGAAGTTTCCTCACCAGTCAACAATATTCATCATGCATAATCCTTATGCTTTGTTCTCATGAAATTTGGATAATATTTTGATAATATTTTGAAGGGAATTTTGTAAATCTAAATAAAAATGGTTAAAGTTTATAATTTTAAGTGTTTTGTGATTTTTGCTGATTCAATATATTTTTAATAATCTGAACAATTCTTGAGCCTTGATAGACAACTCTTATTGATCATGAAATAATATTAAAAAAAACAATATTTAGCTAAAAAAATATAGCTGTATTATGATTTTGGTTTTTATAATAAAATAATATTTTAAATTTGTATTTATTTATGTATTATGATTTTGGTTTTTTATAATAAAATAATATTTAAAATTTGTATTTATTTATAACTAATGATAATTATATTAGAGATTGAAAATGTTAAATAAACAATACATAATGTCAGGAATATAGCTGAAGCATGATTTAAGTTTAATATGACAAGATTAGATAAATAGAATATTCACTCCTCATTATATAAAAGTAATTTAACAATGTATTAATTTATTTACTATTTTATACTTTATAAATTTTATTATATAATTTTTTTTTAGTATTTTACACTTTCTAAATTTGATCAAATTAATTTTATTAAAGCTAAAAAAGTTATAATAAAATTAAATTATTTCTATTCTTTAAATTATAACAAAATGTTTGCAGTAGTTTAATTAGCTTGTAAATTTGCTTTGAAAATCATGGAAATTTCACAAGATTTTGATAAAATCTCGCAGGGATTTTTGTAAATCCAAGTTACAGTTGTCAAACTTCAAGATTTTGGGTGCTTTAGAAGTTTTTGATAGTGGTGAATCTTTTTCCACCATCAAAAACATAATTCAAAAATTGCTAATGCAAGACTATCCGAGCAATTCCTTTGCCTCGTTAGACGATACCAAATCAAACTACTCTGATTCTCTGAATTTATAACAAAAATAAATTGCACCTACTCTCTTTATCCAAAATGGATCTTGAAACCTCTATGTCTTCAAATATCAGAAACAGAGTATCGCAGAGAAACAATGAAGGAATGGCAGAAAAAAGAGTTAAACAAAGAATGAAGTCTCGTTGCACCGGAGCCGTTGGATCGGCCAGACCAACAGCCCGGATGAAATCGGGATATTGCATCGGAATAGGCCAGCAGAGTGTATTTGAGGCAGCCTTATGGGAATTGCAATAACGATCCAGCGAAACAACGTGAACCATTGATCGAGCGCGCAGATCAACGGTCCAGATCAACTACCAATATCACATCGCATGGAACCAAAGGGAGGACTTAACACAGGCGGCCCCGTAGGAGCTATGAAATAAAACAACGAAGATTTGAGTTTCGTGGTAAGCGGTATTTTGGGCAGGCTTCAGGTAGTAAGCAGTATTGGAGAGGTTCCACTCGATTCCATACACCGTCCAACACGTAGCACATCGTGGGAGAGAGAAAACCGTTTTTTTGGGCGAGTAATCTCCGTGCAAGTGGGCCACCCGAATTGATCGTCAGTCGTGGATTATCGATCAATGATCGAACGGTGGACAATGAACGAGTTGTTTTACGGACCCAACAGGATTATAGATGCGGCTTTATATATTTTGAGTTCTGATAATCAGTTTTGTTGTCAGGATTTCTATGCATTTCTTTGCATTCCGATAATATCATATAAAGACCAAATATGTGTTATATCGGGGAATTGGGCAGAAGAAGACCGAACGGTCGGTTTCACCGCGCTCGCCATGTTGGAAATATAGAGAGGGGGGTGAATCAGTATTTCTTTTTCAACTATTATTTTACCAATTAAAACATTTACATTCAGAACACAAGATGAACAACAAGTATCAATGCTTTTATTAATATAATCTTTGCAATAAAATAGATACAATATATAAATGGTTGCAATCAGTTGCCAAGCACCAACTTGGACTTTTGTGAGGCTCCAACCTCCAAAGCTCCAACTCTGCTTCACTAAGGCAACAATCTTGGACTTAGGAGCACCAACTCCCAAGGACTTCACTCCTTCCAATTCCTGAGACACCAGTACCAAGGACACCAATCCTTCCTATTTCTGAGGCACCAATCCCAAGGACTCCAATCCTTCTTACTTTTGAGGCATCAACCCTAAGGAATCCAATCATTCTTACTTCTGAGGCACTAACCCCAAGGGTTCTAACCCAATCTTGTCAAGGCATGTTTGATAGTAATATCCTTCTCTCGGAACTCTTCTTTACTGACTTTTGTCTATTTACAGCTTCATTGTAGTTTCCGTGCTACAGTATCAATGATAGTCAGTCTTCTTATGAAAGATTCTTTACAACTCTTCATATTGTCCACACTAAGTCTTGAATAGCCTTCATGACCTCTGATAATGTCTCCACACAGCGTTAGTGAGTCTACTATTAGCTGCATTAAGCTCTACATAAGAACCAACTTTTTGTTCAAGCATCTGTTCTAGCTGTCACAATAAATGCTTCAACATGACTGCTTCTCTGCAAGCTACTTCTCCCTTCAAACAATGTTAGATAAAAACTTTATCCATTACATCACAGAATTATTCTTTAGACTGCAATGTATACCTAATTAATTCTTTCATAGGGTAACACGATTAGCTGAGAAGCTCACCCTTCAAATGTCTCATGTCTTGTTGGTCCTTTGACCCTTTTCTGTTCTACTAGACCCTACAGCTGCCTCTGTTTCCTCTAGCTTTTTCAACAACATTCAGCTTTGCTTGTTCTCTGTTTTTGTATCTTCCTGATGCCTCTGACCATCGATTTCCTCTTTCCTCTTACTCTTTGGCTTCCTCCTCGGTTGCTATAGTTTCCTCTGCCTCGCTTGATCCTTCGGCTTCCCTCCTTGGTCGCTGTAACTTCCTCTGCCTATTCGGATTAGCCACTGCTTCACGAACACATTAATACAGAAGAGCAGACTGTATTACAAAGGAAATGATGCTTATAAACCAATATCAGAGAGAGCCCTTTTTATATTTTAATAACGTTCATACACAGAACTTTACTGTTAACGGAGAGACTATACCGATTAGGGCGGACCCACATACCACATCACAATTGCAATCGCAATCGGCTTTGTTTAGGTCTACTAAACTATCGGAACCATTATTTATGTATTTTTGGCCTTCAAACCCCACACAATACAATTATTTGAATACACAGGAATATATGGAAAAACGAGTGAAACGCTAAAGGGCAGACTTCAAAAATTATTACGCTCGCATCTATAACTGTATCGAGTCCACTACATATATTGCAATCAGCAATCGCAGCTTCCCGATGGCCGATAACTGATTCACCTGCGGATGCGATATGATATTACAAAAAACTACAATGTTGCATCGGGTCCACAACATACATCGCAATCGGCGCCCGCTGGAGTGACAACCCTTTGTGTATTGTGATATGCGAGTACCAATAGGGCGGATGCGATATAACATTAAGTCATATTGCAGTGTTTCAGTGGGTCTGCAGGGTTTATCACAATTACATAATATATATGTATATATGTTGCAAATTCGCAAGTTTTAATCTGCCAAGGCTTAGAGCCTGAATATCTGAAATACATATAAAAACCATGCAATACACTGAAAGCGGACTTCATCTGTTTATACACCCGAACATATATGTTGTCGGGTCTGTTAGAACCTAGATTTACCTCAGGCTGAAAAGGTAAGCTTCTAGGTCCACATCAAACCACGCTCAGCCTCGTAGCTAGCCCTACGAGGACAAGAGAGGGATCTCTCCAGGTTAATATTGGCAAAATATGATCGATGAGGCTCGAGATAACTGAAACAGATGCTAATTTTAGGCTAGGTATGAAGTACAAGGGTTTGATTTAAGGTTTTTGGGGGTTTTGTATTGGAAACAGGGAAAGGCAAATTGGGCTTAGGGATGAGGCACAGTTTCTGCAGAGTTCTGATTGGGGCAAGGAAGGCAATCGTTTTGATGCTTTAAAGTGAGTGAATGGATGGATCAGACTGGTGAGGAGCTAAGGAGAGCAAGAGAGTATCAAGGATTCTCCTTAAACAAATGAAAACATGGAAATTTAAACAAATTCAAAGGCAGAGCATAGCAGTTAATGGATTCTAGCTTAATCACTCATTTGTTCAAATTCAGAAGAAGAGAAAGGAAAATGATACACATAACATTAATGAACTTACAATTACTTAGAGAAGAACACCATCAAAACATAAAGCCACATGGATCCCAAACAGTGCTGCAAAACCCTGGTCTTTCCTTAGCCAAAATGAAAATATGAATGTACAATGAAGCTCAAGGCTTTCTCAAGAGTCCAACCCTGAAAATTACTCAAAAAATACATGATATAGACTAGCCCAACCCATTCCATTGCCTCTAGGGGTTGCGCTCATCACTCTAGGAGCTGTTTGAACTAATTCTGAACAAGGAACTGAAATCTAGGTAGTCAAACAACTTACTCCTATATGCTAGGAAACTGATTCATTCATTTAATTTTCACCTTTTAGTGAATGAATCATCTAGAACAAGTAAATATGTGCCAAAATTACATCATAGTCCTCAAGTTACATCAATATAGATCAATAATTACATCAAAAAGTCAAACTGGTCAAAACTGGGCGAAATTCTTAGCTGCTGAGTGAAAAACAGGCCAAAATTCTTTGTGCACTGCGCCAAAATCTGTGTGCATCGCGCAACTTTGGAGCTGATTTTGAGGCACTTCCTGAAGTCCAAATTGAACCCAAGTGTGCTTGTTGGAAAGCCCTGCCTGTCTACTTTCCAACCCAAGTAGCATTTCTAGATTTGGATGTAATTTGCCCCTCCAAAACCTCAATCTCCCAAGACTGCTTTCTGTGTGTCAAAATAGGGGCAGTGAGGTCATTTTTAGGGTGTTTTTGACCCTTTAGGCAACCCAGAACTTGATGAAATCCTCAGGTAATCCATGAGCATACATAAATTTTGATGAAAAATACAAAAATGTAAAGTTTTCCTCCTGGATACCTTCCAATTATAAGCACGCGCCAAGTGGCGCTATGCATAGGACTGAAAAATCTGTTTTTAAAGCCAAAAGATTCCAAATTGACAAAATTTTCTCCAAATTCCTTGAAATTTTGGTTGAAGGTGCCTCATCAAGTGCCATGCTTAGCCAAAGAAGCTTCAGCCAAGATTTGAAGCTGATCACGCTCTTTTTACAACGTTTCAGTGTTCTCCTAGTGCATGCAGTTTCAGTGATGGAATCATTGTCTTGTTCGTATGATGAATCTATCCATCTCCATGGTGTTTGAAACAAGGTGTATGTTTGGTTTGGAATAACTTGTCATAAACAATCCATGCAAATCTTATAAAATGAGGGTTGTTCTCATCTTTACCTTCATAATCTCCATGACCCCAATAAATTGGGTGATATGTTACATGATACCAAGCAGATGCCTTTGCATATTGATCATCTGAAGAGCTACTTTCATCATCTCCAAACCATGACTTGGCTTCCTTTTTAAGATCCTTCACTTCATACATGATTGTTTCCTTGAGATCTCCAAGCTTTAGAACCATGGAGTTTTGACAAACTAAAAATGTTTCCACTTACTATTTTTTCTACATATATAATTCCATAATGGTACATTAATGTAGCCAATTCAAAGTCATACCAGTTTTTGCATAGTAATGCATCATTAATGTACTTTTGAAATCACCACACCTCCAAATCCTTATCATATGCCTTCTCCGCAACTTCCCTTGTGAATGAGTTTATAGACAGAGTATCTATTGCAACTTTCTTCACAGATCTATAAAGTTTACCAACTATATTTTCTTTAAACATTCACCATACAACAAATAACATCAAACAACCATCAAATTTGGATGAAAATCTATGAGAGAAGCTCAACCCACTTGTACAAATGATGATCCAAGCATATTGGGCGATTTTGGAGCAAATTTTTGAAGTTTTTGGGCTTGCTGGCTGTATGCGCCGCACACCAGCCCAATGCACCGCGCACTAGCCCAATGCACCGTGCACACCATGTGCACCGCACTAGTGTATTTTTACACTATGAAAACTTGCCCAATGCGCCGCACACGCCCTGTGCACCACGCACAAACCCAATGCACCGCGCCACCAAAACCTGTTTTTTATTGATTTTTGCAGGAAAATTTGGGAGGCCTTCCCGGTGTCCAAATTTGGCACAATATAGCGCGTTGGAAAGGCCTTTGAGTTTACTTTTCAAACCAACTAGAATTTTTCAATTTCGAGTTCATTTGCCCTATCAAAAGTCAAATCGCCCAAGACTAGTCAAAATGTGCCAAATGAGGCTGCCTCAAGGTAGTGTTGTTGCAGTCAACTTTTAAAGGTTTTCCTCAACTCCAAATTGAGCTCCTGATAGCACATTGGAATGATATTTATGTATAGTTATCATTTGACTCATCAAGAAAGTCATTTGGCCAACCAAGATAGGAGAAAACGTGATTTTCCCAAGGTAACTTCAAAGGTGCATCAATTCTGCTGTGGCAATTGTATTTTTGACATTTCTCTAAAACCATGACACCTATGTAAAAATTGAATGAGTTTTTTATTTCTTGGAATATTTTGGACAAAAACCTCTCTTAGTTTTCCAAAATTCATCTTTTATTTCTTTGAAACATCATTTTAGTAAAACCTACCCCGATGTGTAAAACAAGGGATTTGTCGAATTGAAGCGAAATGAAGGGGATAAGGGGCTTATAAATTCTTGAGGAATTTTTTGGAAGTAGGGAGGGACGTTAGGAAGTAGAGGAAAGTGGAATTTCAAAGATTGAGTGAGGGGAAGGGGTCCAAAAAGGCTAAACACAAGCCCAACCTGGAAAATTATCAAATTATAGCAAGAAACTAGGGTTTGTGCGAAAATGAGGAATTTGGGGGATCTCAGTGATGAGGAGTGTTTAATAAGGTACATTAAGGATAGGGGAAGGTGTATGAACATCAGGATACAATTTTTGCTGATGATTTGGCCATCTAAGAGAAATTACCTCCAAAACCCTAGGAGAGGGAAATGGACTTTGCCTAGGCACAACTGAAGCATGAACAAGGTGTAAAATTACCCATTGGAACTTGACATGATGATGAAAACCTCTGAATGATGGTACACTCAGCTGAATGGTGACATGGACCGACACTTGGACAACTTTGACAGGAGTAAAAGCAAACCCTAGACCTAATGGCTAGTGACCATATTTTGCTTGAAGACTCACTGAAATGACAAAATTTGACCTTGACACCTTAAAATCACTTTGTAAGAGCATGTTTGATCACTGGAGGAAGGCTACAAAGGCTGAAACTAACATTGGCTCTAATGGGGATGGTAGCTCCTTGGAGGTGCCAAGAACTGCAGATCTTTGGGAGAGCAGACAGTGCCTTCATCCATTGGGCAATGGAATCAAAACTCAAGCTAAAATGTATGACTTAAAACTGACACACACTAACTTAATAACAAGACTGAAAACTGACTCACAAATGACTCATGACTGACTTATCTAAAACAATAACTTACAAAACTTATTGAAGGACAACAGTCCATCAAGATTTCAAATCATGATGACAACCACCTGCATACTAATGAAATATGTACAATCATGTGTAATGAGCTTTCCAATGTAACCAATCCAACAGATGGCTACATACCAAATCTCTGCTCTCACTTTTCTTGAGCAGGCGGAACGATGAACCTGTAGGCAACTCAAAATAATCACTGAAACCAAAGCTTCTGATAATGAACCAGGCAATATTTATCTTTTCTAATGCTTGCAGAAGAATGCCATAGGGATCTTGAAAATCTTGAAGCATTGGCTTATCTTGAGATCCAACTGCAAAAATAGAAGTACTCCTTCCATTTTGATCTGAAAGAACAATTGATTTCCGAGGGATAGGAATGCACACTGAGGTATGTGTTTCTGCCATCTGAGTGTTAACTGTAGGTTCCTTGACCATGAGAAATCCTGGCATACTGTCTCTCTCAAGATCATATTCCTCAACTTCATGGTCTAGGTCATTCTTAAACAAAAAGCAATCTTCAAGAGTATCAAACATGACAGCCTTATCATCTTTGAGAAAGAAAATATTATTTGTTTGTTGATCTATAAAACTGATTACAAGACCATCATCATTTTCAAAAGAGGAAGAAATTTCACCAACATGTGTGCACTGCAAATCTGCTTTAGCTTGGGTTGTAACAGGACCTTTCAAGAGTTGATCTATCTCATCTTCAGAAAGGAGATAATGCCTTTTGTTTTCTTTTGCTCAAACAGTAATTGTCTTCATATGACATGGCAATCAAATTATCATTTATCACTGAATTATTGAAAGAAGATTTATCACTTACTCGAACAAAGGTCTCATTCTGTTTGTCATGAACTGACTAGATTACCTCCTCATGAAGGTTGTGTTCTAATGAACTGAGAACGATCTCAACAACAGAGCTTTCCTTCATGGGATTCAGCACATGGTGTTCTTGATTGTCACTATCTGAAACTAGATCTGAAATAGCTGACTTGACTTTATCACCTTCTGAAATCGAAACTTGACTTTCCTGCATATCGTTTTCTTCTATGGATAGATTTGAAACAAAACTTTCTCTTTCATCATTTTCCATTGTACCAAGATCTTGATCCTGCTGCAAAGTTTCCTGAGCATCTTGATGGGACTCCTCTAGGTTCTCTTCATGTTGCTGAAATGGATTCTCGTACAGAGCCTCCATGATCTCATCATCCATGAAATTATCATCTTCATAAATTTCCCAAGGCTTTCAATAAAACTATAAGCATGTTTGCAACAGTCCTGAACTAAATTTAATGATGGATAAGAGTCTTTATACCTTTCAAAGAACATGGGATGAAAATCCTTTAAACAGTAAATACAAGCGGGCGGCAAACTTTCATATGATTGGGCTTCACCTTCTAGAGTGGCCAGGAATATCTTCATCAAGCAATCTTCAGGAAAATCAACCTTCAACTTGCGAATATGCATGTGAAATCTAACCAGATGTAAAACAACATCCTTCCTATCATCATCTTTAAACGTAGGCAAATTCCTTGACCAATCTACCTTCGGAATTTTATTTAGGAAGCCTGGAATGTGATCTTGGCTCATGGGAGTGTATCTTCTTGCAACCTGTTCCATCTTGAAAACCTTAAAGCTACTGATCTTCCTGCAATGGAGTCACCATGAAGGATTGATTGCTAGAGTTTTCAGTGAATGAAGTCGCCAGGTGAATGATGTCAGCCTTCTGATGTCTGATCGTTGTTCACCATCAACAATCAGATTAGAACTTGATACATGTACTAGGGTGACTTACAAGTTAGATGTGACGTTTACAAGCTAGACCAGAGATTGACTGAAGTAGCTTTTATCTACTTGCGCTAATGCAAAGAAAAAGCATTTTGAAGGATATCTGGCTAATCTTCAGACTTCATTTGTAGCTTATAAAACGACAAATACTAACAAACAAATAAGTTCTCCCCAGCAGAGTCGCCACTATGTTAGAGCCTAGATTTACCTCAAGCTGAAAAGGTAAGCTTCTAGGTCCACATCAAACCTCGCTCAGCCTCGTAGCTAGCCCTACGAGGATAGGAGAGGGCTCTCTCCGGGTCAATCTCGGCAAAATATGATCGATGAGGCTCGAGATGACTGAAATAGATGCTAATTTTAGGCTAGGTATGAAGTACAAGGGTTTGATTTAAGGTTTTTGGGGGTTTTGTATTGGAAACAGGGAAAGGCAAATTGGGCTCAGGGATGAGGCACAGTTTCTGCAGAGTTCTGATTGGGGCAAGGAAGGCAATCATTTTGATGCTTTAAAGTGAGTGAATGTATGGATCATACTGGTGAGGAGCTAAGGAGAGCAAGAGAGTCTCAAGAATTCTCCTTAAACAGACGAAAACATGGAAATTTAAGCAAATTCAAAGGCAGAGCATAACAGTTAATGGATTCTAGCTTAATCACTCATTTGTTCAAATTCAGAAGAACAGAAAGGAAAATGATACACATAACATTAATGAACTTACAATTACTTAGATAAGAACACCATCAAAACATAAAGCCACATGGATCCCAAACAGTGCTGCAAAGCCCTAGTCTTTCCTTAGCCAAAATGAAAATATGAATGTACAATGAAGCTCAAGGCTTTCTCAAGAGTCCAACCCTAAAAATGACTCAGAAAATACATGATATAGACTATCCCAACCCAGTCCATTGCCTCTAGGGGTCGAGCTCATCATTCTAGGAGCTGTTTGAACTAATTCTAAATAAGGAACTGAAATCTGGGTAGTCAAACAACTTACTCTTATATGCTAGGAAGCTGATTCATTCATTTAATTTTCACCTTTTAGTGAATGAATCATCTAGAACAAGTAAATATGTGCCAAAATTACATCATAGTCCTCAAGTTACATCAATATAGATCAATAATTATATCAAAAAGTCAAATTGGTCAAAACTGGACAAAATTCTGAGCTGTTGAATGAAAAACAGGCCAAAATCTGTGTGTGTTGCGCCACTTTGGAGATGATTTTGAGGCACCTCCGAAACTCCAAATTGAGCCAAAGTGTGCGTTTTGGAAAGCCCTACATGTCTACTTTCCAACCCAAGTATAATTTCTAGATTGGGATGTCATTTGCCCCTCCAAAACCTCAATCTTCCAAGACTACGTTATGTGTGTCAAAATAGGGGCAGTGAGGTCATTTTTAGGGTGTTTTTGACCCTTTAGGCAACCCAGAACTTGATGAAATCCTTAGGTAATCCATGAGCATACATACATTTTGATGAAAAATCCAAAAATGTAAAGTTTTCCTCCTGGAGACCTCCCAATTATAAGCGCGCGCCAAGTGGCACTACGCGTAGGACTGGAAAACCTGTTTTTAAAGCCAAAAAATTCAAAATTGACAATATTTTCTCCAAATTCCTTGAAATTTGGGCTAAAGGTGCCTCATCAAGTGCCATGCTCAGCCAAAGAAGCTTTAGGCAAGATTTGAAGCCGATCATGCTCTTTTTACAACGTTTCAGTGTCCTCCTGGTGCATGCAGTTTTTGTGATGGAATCAGTGTCTTGTTCGTATGATGAATCTATCCGTCTCCATGGTGTTTGAAACAAGGTGTATGTTTGGTTTGGAATAACTTGTCATAAAAAATCCATGCAAAGCTTATAAAATGAGGGTTTTTCTCATCTTTACCTTCATAATCTCCATGACCCCAATAAATTTGGTGATATGTTACATGATACCAAGCAGATGCCTTTGCATATTGACCATCTGAAGAGCTGCTTTCATCATCTCCAAACCATGACCTCGCTTCCTTTTTAAGAGCCTTCACTTCATACATGATTGTTTCTTTGAGATCTCCAAGCTTTAGAACCATGGAGTTTTGACAAACTGAAAATGTTTCCACTTACTATTTCTGCTTCATTTATAATTCCATAATGGTACATTAATGTAGCCAATTCAGAGTCATACCAGTTTTTGCATAATAATGCATCATTAATGTACTTTTGAAATCACCGCACCTCCAAATCCTTATCATATGCCTTCTCCACAACTTCCCTTGTGAATGAGTTTTAGACAGAGTATCTGTTGCAACTTTCTTCACAGATCTGTAAAGTTTACCGACTATGTTTTCTTTAAACATTCACCATACAACAAATACCATCAAACAACCATCAAATTTGGATGAAAAGCTATGAGAGAAGCTCAACCCACTTGTACAAATGATGATCCAAGCATATTGGGTGATTTTGGAGCAAATTTTTGAAGTTTTTGGGCTTGCTGGCTGTATGCGCCGCGCACCAGCCCAACATGTCGCGCACGCCATATGCGCTGCACCAGTGTATTTTTACACTATGACAACTTGACCAATGCGTTGCGCATGCCCTGTGCACCGCACCACCAAAACCTGCTTTTTAGTGCTTTTTGCAGGAGACTTTGGAAGGCCTTCCTTGTGTCCAAATTGGGTGCAGGATAGCTTGTTGGAAATTTATTTGAGTCTACTTTCCAAATCAACTAGAATTTTCAATTTGGAGTTCAGTTTCCCTATCAAAAATTTAATCTCCCAAGACTAGTCAAAATGTGCCAAATGAGGCTTCCTCAAGGCAGAGTGTTGTTGTAGTCAACTTTTGAAGGTGTTCCTCAACTCCAAATTGAGCTCATGATAGCTCATTGGAAATATCTTTGTGTCTAGTTATCATTTGACTCATCAAGAAAGTCATTTGGCCAACCAAGATAGGAGAAAACTTTATTTCCCCAAGGTCACTTCATAGGTGCATCAATTCTCCCGAGGCAATTGTATTTTTGACATGTATCTAAAACCATGACACCTGTGTAAAACGTGAATGAGGTTTTTCTTTATTGGCCTATTTTGGACAAAAACCTCTCTTAGGTTTCCCAAATTCATCTTTTATTGCTCTGAAACATCATTTGAGTAAAACCTACCCCAATGTGTGGAACAAGGGATTTGTCGAAATGAAGCGAAATGAAGGGGATAAGGGGCTTCTCAATTTTTGGAAGTAGGGAGGGATGATAGGAAGCAGAGGAAAGTGGAATTTCAAATATTGAGTGAGGGGAAGGGGTCTAAAAAGGCTAAACAGAAGCCCAACCTAGAAAATTGTCAAATTGTAGCAAGAAACTAGGGTTTGTGCGAAAATGAGGAATTTGGGGGATTTCAGTGATGAGGAGTGTTTAATAAGGTACATTAAGGATAGGGGAAGGTGTATGAACATCAAGATACAAGTTTTGCTGATGATTTGGCCATCCAAAAGAAATTACCTCCAAAACCCTAGGAGAGGGAAATGGACCTTGCATAGGCGCAACTGAAGCATGAACAAGGTGTAAAATGACCCATTGGAACTTGACATGATGATGAAAACCTCTGAATGATGGTACACTCAGCTGAATGGTGACATGGACCGACACTTGGACAACTTTGACAGGAGTAAAAGCAAACCCTAGACCTAATGGCTAGTGACCAAATTTTGCTTGAAGACTCACTGAAATGACAAAATTTGACCTTGACACCTTAAAATCACTTTGAAGAGCATGTTTGATCACTGGAGGAAGGTTGTAAAGTATGAAACTAACAGGGTCTGCACATATATATCGCTGTCGGGGGTTTCAGGTAGTGGCTCATTGTAGAACCTTCCGATTACAATATCGCCGGTATATACATATTCCGCCTCTGATAGTGTAAATTTCATATATTTGTTATATGCTGCTCTGCTTCTGCCTTTACCTCTTTTGCCATATATATTAATATATATATATATAATATATATAATATATATATATATATATATAAATATATATAATATATATATATATAATATATACATATATAATATATATTATATATATAATATATATATACATGTGTATGTATGTACGTATGTATGTATGTATGTATGTATTTTTCTCTTTGGCACTTTGGCATTTATTACTCCCAATAAGACTCCTTGGCATATATTACTCTCGATATGGATGATATGCCTCCGTTAGCTCTGTTTTTCTCCTATGATGGCTCTTTTTGCTCCTTCCATAGCTCTATTTGCTCCTTTGATAGCTCTATTTGCTCCTATAAGAGCTCTGTTTGCTCCTTCGATATGTTCTTCTTTGGTATATATATATGACATATGTATATGGCTCCTCCTGTAGCTTTGATAGCTCTGTTTTTCTTCCTCTGGCATGTTAACTCCTCTTTTGATGACTTCTTCCTCTCGGTTCTTCTTGGGCATGTATTACATGCAATGCTTCTCTGATGTGGCTCCTCTTGCTCCAATGTCTTTCTTTGGCTTTGCAATGTCTTTCAATGACCTTCTCTGACAACAGACTCTTACTCATGGCTTGGCTTTCCTGATGGCCTTGCTCCTGTTTCTTCATGGATCTGCTCTGCTTCCCCTTGGCTTTATATCATCATCTAGTATCTAGAATATTTCCATATTGACATCAATTACAACCTAGGTCAACAATACCCCCCTTTGTTATCGATGGCAATATTCTTCTTCTCTCCACCTTTGACATCAATGGCAAAGGAGTGCTCTGGGACTCCCCCTCTCGAACTACTTCTATTCTTCATGAATGGTATATCTTCATGGGTCTGTGACTCCCCCTGTCATAGTGCTCTTCTTTTTACTCAAGATTGAAGGATTGATTCTTTATCATCAATTAGCATAGTATTCCCTCTTCATGTCTCAAAACTACTTTATCATGGCTTCAACAATGTTTAAAGATTCTTTACTTCAATGCTTTCAATCAGTTTGGAAATAGCCATACACCAAGTGTCCAAGTCCAGGTTTTTATGCTTCAATCCATATTTTTGTCTCCATAGTTAGAATTGAGAGGCCTTCATAGTCCGAATCAAGAGAGAATGCCACTGAAATTTTCTTTCTTGTTATCTTTCTTCAGATCCGAGTTCCTTTGTGTTTCTATGCTTCTCCTTAAGTCACTGCCATCCAGTGTTCAACATCATTTCATTTGGATGAAATGGTGAGAGGTTGTGCCTCACTGTTTCTATATAGCTTAATACTATATCACATCCAACAATTTTTCCTTTAATTCTATTATAACCCTCATATAATGGAAATATACCCAAACACACAGGAACTTGCATTTTCCGCTTTTCCATAGCCTTGGCGCATTTATCGATGCTTACCTTTTTCTAGATCAATCCTCCACCATAGATCCTACCATCCCATCCGACAGTTGATATTACACCTGACCAACGAAGGTGCTTGGTGATCCTATACGGTAGATCAAAACCATATTTGATCCAATGCTCGAAAACAATATCGAGTGAGCTATATGCACGAGGATTACCCACTCGATAAGGTTGTTTCCTCTCTCCTTCTCCTGCCACGTGTTGGTTGATGAATGGTATCGGGTGATCATCCCTAAATACCACTTATAGCGTTGAGTCTGCCCGAAAACCACTGCCACTATTACAAACCCACTAGTTAGTTGTTGAATGCGGATACGATGTCATATTAAGAATTGTTGCTATATTTTCTAAGTGACCAGTATTAGCATAAGTTATATTTGATTGCACAACATTCTCCTTTCTATGAGACATCTTTTCCTTGTGTTCTTGTACATATCTCTGCAAGTTATTTCCGCTAGCATATTTAGATATCCAGTCTGTGACTGTCTTTTAAATACATTTGTTTATTTGCATCTTCATGCAATGCTTCAGTTTTTTTTCTATGCTGGCAACTGATCTTACTTCAAAATCCATTCCAAATGTATCTGTTTGTTTGAAGGTTGCCTCTATTTGTGTCCATAATTTACCTGTTCTCACATTAAATCCCTGAGTCAAGACATTTAACATCCGTAATATCAACACCATAGTTATTTTCCCTATTTCTCTAGTATTAGATGACCTTCTCTCTTGCTCCAGATACTACTTAGTGATTAAGTGGAAAGCATCTTCAACAACAGTCCAAAGAATGGTTACAAGATCATGTTCTTCCATGGAGTATTCCTGAGAAATGATCTTTATCAAAGAATGATTGTTAATATAGCTCAGCAAGGATTTTATAAGGACCCTTTCACTAATAGCTTCTGCAATAATGATCAAGAATCATAGGCTCCCCCTAACTGTATGTATCATCTCCTTTGGTAGAGTCTTCTCATCAAATGCTTAGATTGTCAAAATTCAGGCCAATGACATGTGTTGTTGGTTGGAGAGTTCAAGGGACTTTCAGATTGTATTTGTTTCCTTCTCCATACTTGTGCAACTTTCTTCTTTTGCATGGTTCTAGTTTGTGTAAGAGCCCAAGTTAAGTTACAATCACGTGCCATATGACCAATTTTATGACACTTGAAGCATTCTACATTGTTCATGAATAAGAATTCATGATTTCTTCCTACAAAATTGTTTCTTGGAGATTGTTGGGGACCATAATATCTATCTTTATGAGATGGTTGGGGACCATAACATCTATCTTTATAATATGCTTTACAATCTTTTGCCATGTGACCAAAGTTTGCACAAGAATAACAATAACCAAAAAATGAACTTTGGTACCTGGGAGATGGAGATTTCATTGATGTACTTCTTAAGCCTTTCTGCCTTGAAATCCTTTTATGATAATCATTGCCTCTCGCATCTTTGACATCATCTACATTTCTTCTTGGAGTATGATTTCTTCCATTGTAGCCTTGATGTTTCTCCTTACCTTTGCTGGAACTGGGAGCATCATCATTTCTTTCTGGATTCTTCACATCCCTTTTGTTTGAAGCATTATCATTCTTGTTTGAGGATTCACCAGCATACCCAAGACTTGATTTATCAAATGGACATCTGTGATATCTGAGCATGTCATCCAAGGCCTGATAGCTCTTCAAGATTTTGTTCATCCCTTCAACCTTTTTCTAAGGAAGACAATTTCTTATTCCAATCTTTCACACTCATTATTCTTCTTAGCAAGTTGTTTCTTAGTTTCTTCCTTGATACGAGTAGCTTCATCTGCTTCTATTTTAAGGGAGATGATATCTGACTTCATTTTGAATATTTCTTCATCCTTTTCTTTTAGTTGACATATCATGGTGTTTGTTTCCTTTCCTACTTCATCAACCTGTCCTTCTATGACTTCCAATGCTTCCATTGTCTTCTCAGTTCCTTGTGCTTGTT
>APFE031582435.1:0-17848 GCA_000404065.3 Pinus taeda
AGTGAGATTTAAATGAGCATTTAATCTCAACCATTGATCTAAATCTATTTCAGCCATTGGATTTAGGGATCACCCAAAGGTCACTTGGATCACCCAAAAGTCATTTGGAGTTATATTAAGGGAGGAAAAGGAGGAAAAGATAACATTCGATTCAATTCTTTCATGAGCAGATTGAGAGAAGGAGAGCAAGAGAGCAAGGGAGATTTCTGGAGTATCAGCAGCGGAGTATCAACAGCGGAGTTTCAGCAGCGGAGTAACAACAACGAAGTTTCAGCAGGGCAGTTTTTCAGCAAGGCTGAGTTTCAACAAGGTTGAGATAAGTTGTAAAAGTTTGCTTGTTGATTTTTGCTGAATATTTCTCTTACTGTAAAAAGACATTTTTCAGAAATAAAGAAGAGCTCTCAAACTGGTTTTCCCCAAGAGTTGTAGGGGGTTTTTCCAGGGTCACGTTGACCAAAAATATCAGTGTTTTAATGGCTGTTTATTACTGCTGATTTTTATTTCTGCAATTTTCAGCATTCTGTGAAATTTCCAGAATTTGTGTTTTTAGCAAATTTAATTTTTTCAGCTTGTTGAATGTATGGTTATGGGAAAGGGCATTTAACTACATGGGAGAAATAAGGAGAAACTGAAAACCGGGGTGGGAAAACAGAAATTTTTACACTCTGAAAGGATGCTGAAAGACTTAAGTCACACTAGATGAAATCAACATAATATGTCCTCATATAAAGTATGAGATTATTGATCACAATTAAAGAACGCTGATTGGAAGCTCCTGGGAATGAAAGATGTGAGGATGGAAGAGATAGTGAATTATGCAACCATGATGAAGGAAATAAACATCCAGAGGATAAGGAAGACTTAACCAGGAAATCTCTCGGAATGATGGAAGTTTGAAAAGATGAAGACCCTTGTCAACAGATATCGTTGGGAGATGTGTCAACATGTATACATGATGTTGATGCCTACAAGGAGAAGTCACTGGAAAAAGGTCATCACCAAAAGGTAACTTGTGATTTGTTTTTGGTGTTTTATCTCTTGGAAAAGTCTAGGTATGTGTGCAGGGCCATGGTAAGAAGTGTTATGAAGGATGTCACAACTATGTACCTCATGATCTAGAACAATCACCGTTGAAGGAAAGGTGAAGATAGATGGTCCTATGAAGGAAGCCCCACATGTAAAGCCAAGGAGGATACTTTCCGAGATGACATGATGGAGGAAAGTGATGGATGGCTGAACCTTACATATGAAGAAATTGATGACATCGAAGTCTTGGATCATCAGTCAATTAGAAAACCCTATAAAGTATTGATGATAGAGTCCCTGGGTAAGAGGGAGATCTAGGAGGTTCCTATGAGTAAAGGAACTCGAGCAAGTTTATAAGTGAAGAGAAACTTGGAACTCGTCGTCGGTTAAGAGGGAGAGTTAGACATGACATTCTTGTCTTCAGTTTGGAAGAAAGAATGGAGGATTATGTAATCATCTGGATCCGACACTCTTTGAGGATATGGTAGGGAATCCAAGACAAGAGTGGGCAAGAGGACCGATATTCTTGAGGGCTGGGAACCCAAGATGAGAATAGTCCTAGTAGGGCATACTCAGAGAACACCCGGGTCGGTATGACCCTAAGAGAGACAATGATGATGCGTGTCTATCAGTGATTGGTCTCGCCAACATTGTGTACTATGATCTATTTGAGAGATAGAGTTGTTAGTCAAGGCCTTGCTATATGGAAACAATGTTGGTTGAAATGATGCTATAATAGATGGATAACTAATTTGACTCTTTGCTTATGAGAACTCTTGTATTGAGAATGTCCATGTACAATGTATGAATGAATACCTTCCTAGTTAAGATGGAAGTGTTGAAAATAGTGTAACTAGGATCGGTCTTCATTATTTTTGCATTAATGTATTCTTTGTATTTAAAGAATTATTTTTGCTCTAATTAAAGAGCTTCAGACAAAATGAAGACAGTCATGTATTATTTTTGTAAATGTAATGAATGCAAGTACTTCCTTCTAGATAATCAATGAATACTCCAACGTGTGCTATAGATTTGATGGAAAGGAACAGCTTGAATAAATCTGGAAACCTCTTATTATCACGTCGGCTAAATGAAGGATCGCGTCAAAGTATCACGCCGACTTAATGATAAGGAAGCAAGCCTATATATAGGCTGTGTTGATACCTCTTCAAGACACAACGAACTTCATTTTTCTCATTCTTGAATACAAGCGATGTGAAAGGGTTGATGATGAGGATAGCGACAATTGTTGTGGAGGTCTATTCCCTCATCCGCAAGCCTGTTCTCTATTGCGGCATTTTGATCCGGGTTAGGGTATCTCAGTTCTTGTGTGTACAGTTGGGTTGAAGGTCCATACGAGCTGCAGTTGGGCGAAGGAAGCCATTACCGAATAAAATGAAGTCGTCATAGGGCTAGAAGAGCTCTATCTCTCGTAGCATATATGCTTACGTTCTGAAACAAAAAACTTCTATTCTTGCTACCCTAGAATAGTCATTACGTTGGCACCACAAATCTCAGATCAATAGCCCATTAAGATGTGTGATGGGTCTACATGAAGTGCGAAGGTAGCATGGGGCTAGAAGAGCCTATCCGAGTCCAATATTGTTGACTAACATGCATTTTGCTCAGATCAGATATACTATTCAGATTTGTAGGAAGATACATTATGTTTGGGTACATGATTGGAGGTATTGTCATTTGATGTTGAAGGCATTTCTGAGTCAATGTTTGGGTCATGTAATTTCTCAATAGAGATTCTATAAGAAAGAGTTCAAAGGGTTTTACCTCTCACGCTTGGAGAGGTTTTTGCCTTGGCTTGTTGCCAATATGTTGTGTACTTTGTGTATTCTGATCTTCTTGTTTTGGTAACTGTTTGAAGATAATAATTCATATAAACAATAAGAAGCAAAAATAATATCTCAATCCGTTGTCATAGTTAAGAGAAATCAAGTATTTATATTTCCCTTCAGTTTCTCAACAAATGCATGGTATGCACTCTGTCACTGTATAGCACTGCTTTGCATGGTCATGAGCTGGAGGTAATGTCTGTGATCCTTTTTCTAGCGTCCGCTCTAGCTACCTCCTATACCTATGTCTGCGCCATTCATACGGGGTAAACAATATGTTCTACCTCCACTCTAGCTGCTTAGGCTTCCAATCCATTTTTTTGTTTCGATCCTTAATGCCTGTTTGCCTGGAGCATCATCCACATATCGATAGGGACTTAGTTGTAGGCGCACCAATGCTTGCATAAAGGACATTTTGTCTGGGTAGCATAAATAAGCAAGGCATTAAAAAAATCCATTCAAAGCATCTTGGGAAGCCCCCACCCCGTCTAGGTTCATTCGGTGCACCTGTTTCGAGGTTTTCACCGAGAGCTAATATATGATTAGGCCTTTGACAGGGAGTTGTGATTCAATATGCAAAGCTACAACCACAACCTCACCTGGAGAGACAGAGTAGTGAATTCATTACGCTGATTCTTAGCTCCTCCATATGCAGACTTCTTATTCCAAACTCATTGTTCCTTCCTGGGGTTGGGTATAACCTCGCGCAACAATGCTTCCCCAAAAATCCAAGGTGATCTGTTTCTCTTGGTGTCTTTGTTTCGCAGCATTCTTTGAAAACATGTTGTTCTCTGAGATTGTTCTCAAGAGATTCAGTGCGAGATTTCGTGATTTTTTTTTTTCCAATAACATGTAGCAATAGCCCTTTTTTCTTCCATCACATGCAGTAATAGCCTAACAAGTCGTAGTCCATATGGTCAAATACTAGACACATTGCTTCTGTTTATATAACCTGCAGTAGCCCAAACACTGTGCGAGTTTTCTTAAATATATAAATATATTATATATATATAAATATTTTTTTTTTTTTTTTGTTTTCAAATAGCATGATTCAGTTTGAATTTGAATGCTATGGTTTAGAATAGCAGATGTTTCTTTTATTGAGGATACATACACTTTAGCTCTTCTTGCATCCAAATTTTTGTGTTCAAAATAACAGAGTTGAATGATTTAAAGAAATCCTAGTGATGAAGTGAAATAGGTACAAAATTTGATTAGTTGCTGGAATAAAAGTCTTCACATGGAGATTGTCAATGATTAGGTTCTGCTGTAGATCAAATGACACTTAATGATGAATGCATCAATAAACCAAACATAAACATATATAGTCTGCTCCTCTACTTGATGGAAATATCTTGGATGGCTCTTAGGATTTTATACACTTGATTTTTAATTAGGATCATCATAATGTACATTTATGTATTCATATAATGAAGAATTTTGAGAAAAATTGATGGTGCAATTATACAATAGTTTATGTTTAACTTTCAATATGATCTGAATAGATATGCAATTATCTTAGTATTACTAGTACTGTGTCTACTTGTAGAAAATTATTTACATGTTTATGCATCGGATATATACATGTGAAGAAACAAATTCATTGAAGAATGGACTTTTGAATGGTGAACCTGATTGATGTTGATAGCTTATAGAGAATGTGACTTGATTTCTCACTTTGATGATGCTTTTGTTCTTTTTGCTTCTTTAACTGCTTCAATTTCTTGTCATTATCATAAGTTTGTGTTCCTCTTCATTACTCCTTGCTCTTATAATCTCCCCCCTTAGATCATGCTCAATTTCATATATTTTGTAGTCCTGTAGGTTTTTCGTTTGAAGACACATTAGTGAAGAGAGTCTGCAAGTACTATCCCTAGCTTGTTTCTTAGATACTCAAATGGTTCTTTAGCAAGGGGTTTTGTGAATATGTCTGCTATTTGTTCCCTTGTGGGTATGTACTCCATCTTCACTATATGCTTAACCATTTGTTATCTAAGAAAGTGGTACTTTATAGGGATATGTTTAGTCTTTAAATGGAGTACAGGATTTTTGAAATGCTTATTGCACTTGTATTTCACACTTGATAGATATAGGTTCATTAAAATTTACCTTCATGCTTTGTAGTGTTTGTTTCATCCACAATACTTGAGTGCAACAGGTTGCAACTGCTATGTACTCAACTTTTGCGGTAGATAGAAACATTGATGTTTGTTTTTTGGTTAGCCATGCCACCAATGATTCTCCTAGGTAGAATGCACCACCGCTTGTACTTTTTTCGTCATCCACACAGCTCGCCCAGTTTGCATCTGTGAATGTTGTCAAAGTAAAATCCTTACCTTTCGGATACCATAGACCATAGCCTATGGTCCCCTTCAAGTATTTGAATATTCTTTTCGTTGCTAACAAATGGCTTTGTTTGGGTGTTGATTGATACCTTGCAAGTGATCCAATTGCCAACACTATATCTAGTCGAGAAGCTGTTAAGTATAATAAAGTTCCTACAATAGATCTATATATTGCTTTTGATGCACATCAGGTGATTCATCATCTGCACATAGCTCACATCTTGTAGTCATGGGGGTTGAGACAGGTTTACAATCTTCCATTTGAAATTTTTTCAACATATCTCTTAGATATTTCTCTTGGAAAATGAATATGACTCCAGGGTTTTGTAGGATCAGGAGCCCTTGGTAGAAGGTAAGTTCTCCAATCATAGACATTTTGAACTCGATCTTCATCTCTTTAGCAAACCATTCTACGAAATGATGTTAATTGCTGCCAATCATAATATCATCCACGTAAGAAACTATAATCAGTAACTCATCTTTATCAACCTTAATGTATAGATTACTATCAACTCCTCCTCTCTTGAACCCCTGTTTTTGGAGCTACTTGCCCGGCCTAGAGTACCATGCCCGAGGTGTTTATTTAAGACCGTATAGTGCTTTCTTTAACTCGCAGAAATAATTAGGCTTATATGTCAATGAGAAACCTTCAGGGTGTTCCATATAGACTTCTTCTTCAAGATCACCATTTAAGAAAGAAGATTTCACGTCCATTTGATACACCTTGAAATCATTGTAGCATGCAAAGGCCAAAAACATCTTGATTACCTCCAATCTTGCGATTGGTGCAAAGGTTTCTTCATAATCAAGTCCTATTTGTGAGTACCCCTTACACAAGTCTGGCTTTGTTTTTAATAACTTGACCCTGTTCATTCATCTTATTTTTGAATACCCATTTTGTGCCAATAATATTCTTTTTGACATGTTTTGGTGTTAGTTCCCAAGTCTTGTTTTTCTCAGTTTGTTCTAATTCATCATTCATAGCATCTATCCAACTTTTATCTTTACTTGCCTCCTCAAAGTCTTTTGGTTTTATCTGTGAAAACATGATTATATGAACTTGCTCAGATTTTTCTGCTAGTTGCCTCTTTGTTTGTACTTTTTCACTTTTATCTCCAATAATTCAGTTTTTAGGGTGTTTTTTTCCAGTGTATCTTGAAGGTCCTTTTGGATGAGTCTCAACGTCGTCTAATTCTTCGTCTTGTACTTCATTCTCCTTACTGATATGATGATGATGATCTGGAGGATTGATAAAACCTGTGTTCTTGTTCATCAACTTTTACATCTATGCATTCCACAATCTTATGTAGTCTTTTATTATAGCATCTGTATCCCTTACTTTTTGACAAGTAACGCAAAAATATACCTTCATCAGATTGAGCAGCAAACTTTCCCAGATTTTCATCATTATTTTTGATATAACATTTATTTCTGAATATTTTAAAATGTTTGATTGTTGTTGGTTTCCTGTACCACAGTTCACAAGGTGTAATTTGGTCTAAGGTGTGCCTTATTGTGAATGTGTATTATTGTATGCACTGCTTCCACCCAATAGGTTTGAACAATGTTTATTTCTTACATCATGGCTCTAGCTATTTGCTAAACAAACATGTTTTGTCTCTTTGCGACTCTATTCTGTTGTGGTGTGTCTGCAATACTATATTGTTGTTTTATCCCAAATTCATTACATAGGTCTGCAAACTCATATGATGTAAATTACTAAATTCACCTCCTCTGTCTGACCTTATGCACTTTATCTTGCACCCTGTTTAATTTTTTGCCAAAGCCTTAAATGTTTTAAATTTCTCTAATGCTTTTGACTTATTTCTGAGAAATGCTACCCATGTTAATCTTGAATAGTCATCGATTACCAGCTTCAAATATTGTCCTCCTCATAGTGCTTTTGTTCTGGAAAACCCGCATAGATCCACATGAACTAATTGTAAGGGTTTACTGCTTGATAGTTTATCTTTGACTTTGAATGATGTTTGTGTTTGTTTGCCCATTTGACATGATTTGCAGATAGTGTTTTGAAACTTTTTTTATTGTTGGTAGATCTCTGACTACTTTCTTCTTACTGAGTTTGATGATGTGATCAAAAGTTGAGATGCCCCAATCTCCTATGCCATATCCAGGATTCATATTGTTTCTTGATGTAGCATTACTAATTCTCTTCTTTCAATATATATACATTATTCTTAGTTCGAATTCTTTTAACCAGGACCTTCCCTAAAGACGTTGACCTGATTTTATAGTCTTGAGCTTTAAAAAGAACATCACAACCTTTGTCACACATTTGACTTACACTTAACAAGTTATGTTTTAGACCATCTACAAATAGTACATCTTGAGCCTTTCTTTTTCCACTGTTTAGACTCACTGTACCCTTTCCTTTAATTCTTCTTGCTTCATCATTACTGAATGTGATATTTCTATTTTTTTCATTTAGGGAAACAAATTTGCTTTTATGTCCTGTCATATGTCATAAGCAACCACCATCCAAATACTTTTTATTATTTTGATTTTGAGCTAAAGAACTAAGTCTCACTTGTCAAGTTCTTTCTTCTTCCTTCTTTCTCCATTGCATGATCGAATTGTTTTATACATATTCTGAGATGTTAATTAATTTATTGTCTTTAAGCTTACATTCATATGACTTGTGTTCAAAATTGTGACAATAGAAACATTTAGTGATATCAAGGAGTGGAGCAAATGCATTTTTTTCTAGATTCATATTTGTTTTAATGTTTGTGAATCTATTCTTCCTCATCTTAAAGTTTTCAAAATCAATTCTTTTGACATAAGCTCTACAATTTATGGCTTTATGTCTGAAATTTTTACAATAATAACAATATCCATAAAACAAATATTTGTACTTGGTAGTGGATGTTGTTTGCGAATTTGACCAACTTGACATTTGATAACTTTGTCTTCTGAAGAAGTGTGGTTGCTAATAGGTTGAGTATTGATTGTCCATTTCTCTTGCCTTTTGTACTACACTGACAATGTTCCTTTTCAATTGTTCACTTGAGTTGAAGTGTTGCTCAAATTTTTATTTTAAAATTGATGTGAGTTGTCATCCTCTCTCCTAGCAACTTTTACAAAGGTGATTGTCCTTTTATCCGCTGCCTTAGATTTAATGGATTTTCCTTCATAACCTAACCCTGTCTTTATAAGTGGAGACCTCTGAGAATTCAATATCACATTCGGTTTTTTAGATCCTTTTTATGTGCTAAATGTTTATGCTTAGTTCAGTCTGAGTTTTTTCTAGTTTTTTCTTTAGACATACCACTTCTTCTTCCAATATTTCAAACTCCTGGCTTTTCTCTTTTATCTGCTGCAATAAAATGTCTTCCACCTTCTTTGCTTCCTCAAGTTCAACGTTCAACTTGATAATGTCTTTTGAATTTGATTCTTCCTTTATATATTTTAATAGGATTTCTTTCTGCTTTCTGTTCTTCAGTTTAATCATTTCTATTTCATCTAGGGCACTAATTAGCTTCCTCTCAAGGTCTACCTCACCTTCCTCTTCTTCTTCACATTCCCGACAATCCTTTTCAAGTTCTTCCAAGGCCATTAGTATAAATTCACTTGTTCTGTCTTCACTAGAAGATTCGTTAGAGCTTTCAGATATATATTGCTATCTTCTTGAGTATATAAATTTTTCTTATTGAATTGTCTCTCTTTTTGCAATTTGTTAGAGTTATTCTTCTCTTTCCCTTTAAATTGATTTTGCTCTTTCTTAAAAGGGCATTTTGATACATAGTGTCCCACTCTTCCACAATTAAAACACTTAAATGGAAGTTTTCCTTTATACTTGCCTGTGCCTTTGTTCAACCTTCTCACGAATTTTGCTTCTTCTTCATTAGAACCTGAGCATAACCGCTCCTTTTCTTCTATGGGCTTGTCTGTCTTTCTACTGGTTACCTTTTCTTTTGGAATTTTCATCTCATATGTTGCCAAAGAGCTACACATTTGATCTCTATTCAAGATATCAAAGTTTGTTGTTTATTTTATAGCTGAAATTTTAGGATTGAATTTATAAGGTAATGACCTCAAAATTTTCTGAACTACTACACTTTAGTGGATTGTTTCACTTAGACCAAGCATAATATTCACAACTTCATCAACTCTTAAAAATAGTTTAGCTATATCTTTATCTTTATTCATTTTTAACATCTCAAACTAAGTTCAATACACTTGTAATTTGGCCATATTCACCTTTTTATCTCCTTCATGAATATTATCTAATTTATCCCAAATATCATTAGTTGTCTCACAATGCATTACTTTGATAAATTCAGACTCACATAGACCATTCAGAAGTGCATTCATAGCTTTTGCATTAGCTATAAAGTCTAGTTCGACATTTTTATCTCTAGTTGTTTCTTTTGGTTCTTCATAACCTATAAACACAACAGACCAAACTTCTATTCCTAGAGACATTAAATATGTCTTCATTCTTACTTTCTAGAAAGCATAGTTTGTACTAGTAAATAGAGGGGCCTTATTTGTTGAACATCTTTCTTGACTAGCCATTTTGCTTACTTAAGACCTCCTTCGAGTTGTTAGACTTCTACTGGAGGAACTTGGCTCTGATACCAATTGATATTTAAGATGGGAAATTACTGGGGGGGTGAATCCATAATTTAATTTTTTATTTCTGCTCAACTTAATCTTTTTCTTATGCAGTTAATGATTTATGTTTGTGCTCAATAATTATTGTATTCTTTTTGTAGATATCAAGGAGAGAGGTTTGTAGATATGTTTATCATGGATTCAAAACATTCACACAATATGCAAGAATTAAACACATGAAGACACCAGTTATAAGTGGAAATGACGAAGAGAACCACAAACTTTACACTGAAAGTGATGTGAAAGCAAGTTGCTACTCCTTTTTACATCAGATATTTGTAGGCTCCAACCTACAAGAAGCTCCTACTTCAACGAAAGCTTTAACTCCCACTAGTTTTCTGCAGGCTACAACCCACAAAAGGCTCCTACCTTAACATGCTGCAACATGTTCTTTTCCAAACTGCAACATGGAAAATAACATAAATTTCTCAAGTCACAAGGGCTAGTTATCTCATATCTAATACTATTGTCAAGTTTTCTGCTCAAATACTCCTTCCCTTCACTCTTCTTCTCTTCTGCTACTACTCATTCTTTCTCTAATGCAAACCACTACCGTTTAAAAAGAACCTCAGTTTCAGTCCACATTGTATCTTTTATAAGCAAGCCTTATTGGTTGTTTGTATTCTTTAGAGGAATATGAAATGAAACATCGTCTCTTGGACTTGCAAAACTTCTCACAAGCTTGTCCTTTCATTTTTCAGTTTAGAAAATTGTTTGTAATAATAAAAAAATAGAGCTAAATTAATAGCTCATTCAGTAATAATTATAAGAGACAAATCAGATTTGGATTATCTACATTTTATGTTCAAATAAATATATGTATTCCAACTTTTGTCTCAATGTTTAACTTTCATATTGATTAGCATAGCCTTTGCACTTCACATCACTTTCAGCCTTTTACTTCCAACATTTAACCTTTATGTACATTTTCTATTCTACATAAATTATCATCAATGAGCTTAATGATATTATTAACATTTATCGACATTAATCAAACAACTTAATTTGACATCAATGCCAATATTGCCAATAGTAAGTAATTCCACATCAGCATACAAGTCCTAGGTCATCTCAAGTGCATGGTACACCTGTGGGGCTGACTGGCAGAGGTGAACGAGGTGCATCTTCCTCTTCCAATAGTTGAATATCGAGCAATCTCTGAACATCTGTGGGGATCCATGGAGTGTTGCCTAGTGTTGTGGAGGCCTTTGGCTTTCAACACACACCCTACTTGTGCCAATGTAGCCCTTTGGAGTTTAGAACCCTTTATAGGTAGACCAAACCTAAGATGAAGACCATCTGCAATCCTGCATAAGATCCAGTGTGTCCCCTAGCCCTCTAGTACAGCAAGTCATCACGGGAAATCAAGTAAAAGAGCTTACAAATCATGGACGATAGGCGGGGGCTTCATAATGGCATGCCCTTCCATAATGGGCTTTGGCATGTGTTAATGTTTTCAAGCTCCAAATGGGGTTAACCAAGTATCCCATTAAGTGGTTTCTACTTCTAAAGGGAATAATATGTCCAAGGTACATCTTTTAAAAGGTGGTGGCATGTGGTAAAGAGATGAATGGACCAGGGAATGATAAGGGTCAACCCTCGGCCACATGCTGGGGTACAGGGGTAGCTAGAAAAAGGGAAGCCCACACTTGGGTATATAATGTATAGGAGGTAGAATTGTTGGTACATGAGGTGCCCCAACTTTGATTTTTCTAACCTTCTTTCATATGTCTTTTGCCTTCTATGATTTTTCTTTAATTAACTACTTGGGGCTCAAGGGGTGAGAGCCTGATGTGTGAGATACAGTAGTGGACCCCTGTTTTAAGGTAGGGCGGTTCATTGCCCACCAAGGGTTGGGGCAATCATGGATTCCTAAATAATAAAAGGGGCTCATCTAGGGCTTGCAGGATGTTGACAATATTGGCATTGATGTTAAGTTACGTTGATTGATTAATGTTGACAAATGTTATTGATGCCGTTAAGCTCACTGATAATAATTTATGTTGAATGGAAAATGTACATAAATGCTGAATATTGAATGTAAAATGCTGAAAGTGACGTGAAGTGCAAAGGTTATGCTAATCAACGTGAAAGTTAAACATTGAGACAAAAGCTGAAATACATATATTTGTTTGAACAAAGAATGTAGATAATCCAAATCTGATTTGTTTCTTGTAATTATAACTGTATGAGCTGTTAATTTAGCTGTATTTTTTATTACAAACAATTTTCTGAACTGAAAATGAAAGGACAAGCTTGTGAGTAGGTTTTGAAGTCCAAAATACTATGCTTCATTTCATATTCCTCCAAAGAATACAAACAACCAAGAAGGATTGCTTATAAAAGATATAATGTGGAATGAAACGAGAGATCTTTTTTTGGAATGGAAGTGGTCTGCATCAAAGAAAGAATGAACAATAACAGAAGAGAAGAAGAGTGAAGAGAAGAAGTAGTTCAACAGAAAACTTGACAACATAATTGGATATAAGGTAACCAATGCTTATGACTTGAGAAATTTCTGTTCTTTTCTATGTTGCAGCTTTAAAAAAAACATGTTGTAGCATGTTGAGGTAGGAGCCTCATGTGGGTTGTAGCCTGCAGAAAACTAGTGGGAATTGAAGCTTTCGTTGAGGTAGGAGGCTCTTGTAGGTTGGAGCTTACAAATATCTGATGTAAAAAGGAGTAGCAGCATTTCTTCACATCACTTTCAGCCTAAAGTTCGTGATTTTCTCCCTTCGGGGTTTCCACTTATATCTGATGTCTTCATGTGTTTAATTCTTGTATGTTGTGTGAATGCTTGAATTTTTGATAAACACATTTGCAAACCTTTCTCCTTGAAATCTGCAAAAAGAATACAATAACTATTGAGCACAAACATAAATGATTAACTGCATAAGAAGATTAAGTTGAGCAGAAATAAAGAATTAAATTACTGATTCACCACCCCCTCCCCTCAGTAATTTCCCATCTTAAATATCAATTGATATCGGAGTCAAGTTCTTTCAGTAACAGTCTAACAACTGGAAAGAGGTCTCAAGTAAGTAAAATGGCTAGCCAAAAAAGATGCTTTACAAATAAGACCCCTCTATTTACTGGTACAAACTATGCCTTCTGGAAAGTAAGAATGAAGACATATTTAATGTCTTTAGGAATAGAAGTCTAGTTTGCTGTGGTGATGCGGTATGAAGAACCAAAGGAAACAACTAGTGACAAAGATGCCAAACTGATATTCATAGCTAATGCAAAAGCTATGAATGCACTTCTGAGTGGTCTATGTGAGTTTGAATCTATCAAAGTAATGCATTGTGAGAAAGCTAAAGAGATTTGGGACAAATTAGAAAATATTCATGAAGGAGATGAAAATGTGAAAATAGCCAAATTACAAGTGTATAGAACGCAATTTGAGACGTTAAAAATGAATGAAGATGAAGATATAGCTAAATTCGTTTTAAGAGTTGATGAAGTTGTAAATATCATGCTGGGTTTAGGTGAAACAATCGATGAAAGTTTAATAGTTCAAAAAATTTTGAGGTCATTACCTTCTACATTAAATCCTAAGGTTTTAGCTATAGAAAAAACAACAAAATTTGATACCATGAACAAAGATCAACTACATGGCTCTTTGACAGTGTATGAAATGAGAATTCCAAAAGGGAAGGCAGCCAGTAGAGAGACAACTTTCAAGGCAGACAAGCCCTTAGAAGAAAAGGAGCGGTCATGCTCAGGTTTTGATGAAGAAAAAGCAAAATTCTTCAAAAGATTGAAGAAAGGCACATGTAACTATAAGAGAACTTTCATTTAAGTGTTTTAATTGTGGAAGAGTGGGACACTATGCATCAAAATGCCTTTTTAAGAAAGAGGAAAATTAGTTTAAAGGAAAAGAGAAGAACAAGTCTAACAAAATGCAGAAAGAAAGACATTTCAAAAAGAAAAAATTATATGCTCAAGAAGATAGCAGTGGATCTGAAAGTTGTAATGAAACCTTTAGTGAAGATAGAACAAGTGAATTTGTACTAATGGCCTTGGAAGAACTTGAAAATGATTGCTATGAATATGAAGAAGAAGAGGAAGGTGATGTAGGCCTTGAAGGGGAGTTAATCAATGCCCTAAATAAATTAGAAAGGCTTAAACTAAATGATAGAAAGTAGAAAGAGGTCCTATTAAAATATGTAAACGAAGAATCAAAGTCAGAAGACATTATTAAGTTGAAAGTTGAACTTGAAGAAGCAAAGAAGGTGGAAAACATTTTACTGCAGCAGATAAAAAAGAAAAAACAAGAGTGTAAAAGATTGGAGGAAGAGGTGGCATGTTTAAAGAAAAAAACTAGAGAAAGCTCAGATTGAACTAAACATAAATTCATCAGATAAAAGGATCTAAAATATTGATTGTGATATTGAATTCTCAGAGGTCTCCACTCATAAACACAAGGTTAGGTTATGAAGGAGAATCCAGTAAATCTAAGGCAGAGGATAAAAGGACAAGCACCTTTGTAAAAACTGCTAGGAGAGAGCATGACAACTCACATCAATCTAAGAATAACAATTTGAGAAACACTTCAACATCAAGTGAGCCACTGCAAAGGGACACTGCCAGTGTAGTACAAAAAGCAAAAGAATAGACAATCAATACACACCCTATCATAAATATCATTTTTTTAGAAGACAGGTTTAGCGAATGTCAAGTTGGTTAGATTCGCAAAAAAATCCACTACCAGGTACAGGGATTTGTTTTATGGATATTGTTATTGCTTTAAAACTTTTGGAAATAAAACCTTAAATTGTAGAGCTTATGTTAGAAGAATTGATTTTGGAAATTTTAAGATGAGAAATAATGGATTCACTAACATTAAAACAAATATGAATCTAAACAAAAATGCATTTGCTCCACTCCTTGATATCATTGAATGTTTCTATTGTCACAACTTTGGGCACAAGTCATATGAATGTAAGTTTAAAGACAATAGATTAACATCTCAAAATATGTATAAAACAATTGGATGCATGCAATGGAGAAAGAAGGTAGAAGAAAAGAAACCTGATAAGTATGATTTAGTTTTCTACGCTCAAGATCAAAATAATAAATGGTATATGGACAGTGGTTGCTCTAGACATATGACAAGAGATAAACGCAAGCTTGTTTCCCTGAATGAAAATAAAACCGGAAATGTCACATTCGGTAATGATGAAGCAGGTAGAATTAGACGAAGGGGTACAGTCTGTGTGAACAATGGAAGAAGAAAGGCTCAAGATGTACTGTTTGTAGATGGTTTAAAACATAACTTGTTGAGTGTAAGTCAAATGTGTGACAAAGGCTGTGATGTTCTTTTTAGAGCTCAAGACTGTGAAATCAGGTCAACATCTACAGGGAAGGCTTTGGCTAAAGGAGTTTGAATTGAGAATAATGTATACATATTGAAAGAAGAGAATGAAGAATGTTACATCAACAAACAATATGAATCCTGGCTATGTCGTTAGAGATTGGGGCATCTCAACTTTGATCACATCATCAAACTCAACAAGAAGAAAGCAATCAGAGATCTACCAATCATCAAAAGGCTTCAAAACACTATTTGCAAGTCATGTCAAATGGGCAAACAAACACAAACATCATTCAAAGTCAAAGATAAACTATCAAGCAGTGAGCCCTTGTAGCTAATTCATATGGTTCTATGCGGGCCTTCCAAAACACAAGCGCCAGGAGGAGAACAATATTTCTTGCTAGTAATAGATGACTATTCAATATTAACATGGGTGGCGTTTCTCAGATATAAGTCAGAAGCATTTGAGAAATTTAAAACATTTAAGACATTGACAAAAAATCAAATAGGGTGCAAGATAAAGTGCATAAGGTTAGACAGAGGAGATGAATTTACATTAGATGAGTTTGCTGACATATGTAAGAAATTTGGGATAAAACAACAATATACTATTGCAGACACACCACAACAGAATGGAATCGTAGAGAGACAAAACATGTTTGTTCAGTAATTAACTAGAGTCATGATGCAAGAAAGAAATATTTCTCAAACCTATTGGGCAGAAGCGGTGCATACAACAATAAATATTCTCAATAAAGCACATCTTAGACCAAATTGTGATAAGACACCTTATGAACTGTGGCTCGGGAAACCAACAACAATCAAACATTTTAAAGTGTTCAGAAGTAAATGTTATATAAAAAATAATGATGAAAAGCTGGGAAAGTTTGATGCTCGATCTGATGAAGGAATATTCTTGGGATATTTGTCAAAAAGTAAGGGATACAAGTGTTATAATAAAAGATTGCTTAAGATTGTGGAATGCATAGATGTAAAGGTTGATGAAGAGCTACTCAATAAGAACAAGAACACAGGTTTTATCAATCCTCCAAACCAACATCATCATATCAGTAAGGAGAATGAAATACAAGATGAAGAATTAGAAGATACCAAGACTCATCCAAAAGGACCTTCAAGACTCAAAAAAATCACTTTGAAAACCAAATTATTGGAGATAAAAGTGAAGGAGTACAAACAAGGAGGAAACTCGTAGAAAACTCTGAGCAAGTTCATAGCCATGTTGTCACAGATAGGGCCAAAGAATTTTGAGGAGGCAAGTAAAGACAAAAGTTGGATAGATGCTATGAATGTGGAATTAGACCAAATTGAGAAAAACGAGACTTGAGAACTAACACCAAGACCTGTTGGAAATAATATCATTGGCAGAAAATGGGTATTCAAAAATAAGATGAATGAACAAGGTCAAGCTGTTAGAAACAAAGCCAGACTCGTGTGTAAGAGGTACTCACAAATAGAAGCACTTGATTACAAAGAAACCTTTGCACCAGTTGCGAGATTGGAGGCAATTAAGATGTTTTTGGCGTTTGCATGATACAATGATTTCAAGGCGTATCAAATCAACGTGAACTTTGTTTTCCTAAATGGTGATCTTGAGGAAGATGTCTATATGGAACAACCTGAAGGTTTCTCATTGACAGATAAGCCTAATTATGTCTGCAGGTTAAAGAAAACACTATGTGGTGTTAAACAAGCACCTCGGGTGTGGTACTCTAGACTGGACAAGTACCTTAAAAAACAGGGGTTCAAGAGAGGAGGAGCTGATAGTAATCTATACATAAAGATGAGTTACTGATTATAGTTGTGTACGTGGATGATATTATGTTTGGCAGCAATACGCATTATCTAGTAGGATGGTTTGCTGAAGAAATGAAGAACGAGTTCTAAAGCTCTATGATTGGAGAACTTACCTTCTACCTATGGCTCCAAATCCCACAAAACCTTGGAGGCATATTCATTTCTCAAAAGAAATATCTACGAGATATGTTGAAAAGATTTCAAATGGAAGAGTGTAAACCTGTCTCAACCCCCATGACTACAGGATGTAAGCTATGTGCAGATGATGAATCACCTGATGTGGATCAAAAGAAATATATAGATCTATTATAGGAAGTCTGTTATACCTAACAACTTTTGGAGAAGATATAGTGTTGGCAGTCAGATTAGTAGCAAGGTATCAATCAACACCCAAACAAAGCCATTTGTTAGCAACAAAAAGAATATTTAGATACTTGAAGGGGACTACAGGCTATGGTCTATGGTATCCGAAAGGTAAGGATATCACTTTGACAGCATACGCAAATGCAGATTGGGTGAGCTGTGTGGATGATAGAAAAAAGTACAAGCAATGGTGCATTCTACCTAGGAGAATCATTGGTGGCATGGCTAAGCAAAAAAGAAACATCAGTGTCTCTATCTACTGCAAAAGCTGAGTACATAGCTGCTGTAGGCTGTTGCACTCAAGTACTGTGGATGAAACAAACACTGCAAGACAAGAAGGTAAATTTTAATGAACCTATATCTATGAAGTGCGACAATACAAGTGCAACAAGCATTTCAAAAATTCTGTGCTCCATTCAAAGACTAAACATATCCCTATAAAGTACCACTTTCTCAGAGAACAAGTGGCTAATCATATAGTGAAGATGGAGTACATA
>APFE031582435.1:28826-47404 GCA_000404065.3 Pinus taeda
CTATGATAAAAAAGTATTTTTGGATCATCTAACAGTGGAGCAGCAGGAGAGGAAGCAGACCTCCTTCTAAAACAAATGAAATTTCCCCTTAGTTTCACATGGTCTTATGACCCCGTTGGGGTAATTTCTAAGGTAAGGGTGGGGTAGAAGACAACCCCTTATGTACATAGTCAAAAACCAGAGATTGAACAATATATCAATCAACAGGATTGGAAAGAGAACACATTGCAGGAGGCTGAGGAGCAGTTGCTGTCCAGAACCACTTCAGAGACTCCTATCCCTAAAGAGAAAACAAGAAAAAGGGCAAAAGGAAGATATTTCTTCTCCAGTAACAGAAGTCTTAGCGAAGAAGTTCAAGATTTACTCAAAGAAAGCAAAGATATGCTTCACATAGTCAAAGACCAGAGATTGAACAATATATCAATCAATAGGATTGGAAAGAGAACACATTGCAAGAGGCTGAGGAGCAGTTGCTGTCCAGAACCACTTCAGAGACTCCCATCCCTAAAGAGAAAACAAAAAAAAGGCAAAAGGAAGATATTTCTTCTCCAGTAATAGAAGTCTTAGCGAAGAAGTTCAAGATTTACTCAAAGAAAACAAAGATATGCTTCAAGGTATATTTCACACCAGAGAAGGAAATATGGGGTGCTATTGTAGTCACTCTCCCTCATACTTTACAGTTTGGTAGTAGTACCACTAACTCTCCATCATCCTCAACCACTAAAGAGAATCCAACCACAGCACCTCATACAACAGGGTCATTTGCAGAACAGAGGCAGCTGGACATATTTCAAAGGTACAAAGAAATCAAACAGAGGAATGAAGCCCCCCATGACAACATTTATTCTCAATTCAGGAAGCAGTCTTCCTCAATTCAACACAGGCTCATTTCAACCTATGATATAGAGAAAGGGAGAATGCATATGGCATTCTTTCAAGCTCAAGTATCTCAACCTAAATCAGCAGCTGATTTCAAGTAGATCGCTTTCAAATTTGAGGCAAAAGATGTCCATCCTTTGGACCAGATAGACATTCACAAGCAAACAGGAGAGATGGTGTATTCAACTTTTACACAGATGTCATTACTGCTTCCAAGCTGCAACTATCTTTGAACAATGTTCAATCACAACTCAAATTGGAAAAATTTTCCTCTCTGGCCAAAGATAATAGAATCAAGTATTTACAGGAGATGTTGATTAAAGCAGGCTTGGATTCGAGTAATAAGGCCATTGAAGAGATTATTACGAAGAAAAATGTTGATATAGCATCCCTGAGAAAGAAATTGAAGTTGCATGCCACTGAATATCCTCAGGCAAAAGAATTAGGAGAATCCGAGATACAAAAAGAAGAAATGCTGAAGCTATTGATGGAGCAGAGTACACAGATTAAAGAGATGGAGGCCGAGATGGATAAATTGATCAAAGAAAAGGAGCAGAATGCAACTGAGGTAGCACACCCTTTGGAGGCTATACCCCTCACAGTCTTAGTACCAGCGACAACATCTTCATCAACTGTCCCTACAACTAGTTCCACAAATGCATCAGAAAAGCTAGTTAGAGCTATGGAGGACATGCCATTATGAGACAAGAAGATTGAAAGTCTGAGAGCACAGGTACAACTTCTACAGGAACAACAAAGCAAATTAGAGGATTATCTCAAAGCAGAAGTGTAAAAGTCAAACAGGTTGACTGCCCAGTTACAGAGATTAGAGCAACAGAATCCGATTGGCAAGACTTTGGGTGAAGCCAAAGAGAAAATATGGAAGGATATTCATCAATCAATAAATGAAATGTGCCCCAACATCCAAATCATTTTTGAACAACAAGAACTAATTCAAAAGGCAGTGGAACCCATTGCACAGACTAAGGAGGAATTAGCTGATAGACCGAAAGACACAAATAATATTATAAAATTCCTCAATTCAAAGAGTAAATATGAGTTGGAAGATTGTAGATTGAAGACAAAACAAAGACAATTTTGGAAGTTAAGAAAGTTTTGGTTAAAAAGAATCTAATGCAGCAACTTGAAGAGAAGTGCCAGGTACTACAGATTGGTGTTCACAGGTTTGTCAACAGATTTCTAACACTACAGACCAAAAGAATGCTAGGATTGTTGGTTTTAAATGACAAATTCATAACTCTGTCAGATCATAACCAGAAATTATTAGAGAAGGATGACGACACTGTGAAATTTGCATCCATACAGGGAACTCTTATAGGCAAAGCGTTATTGGAGGTATTAGGACATGATCTGGAGATTCAGCATACGACGAAACAACTTTTCCTTACCAAACCTACCTTTGCCAAGTATACTGAGGTAGATGAGGTTTACAGGAAAATGTTAAAGGTTTTTATCACAGGTGAACAAAGATGGAATGAGTTATTCGATTTACTGGGGTAACAAGGTGCTTCATTGTACAACTCAGCATCAACAACAAAACAGGATTCGAAGGGCTAGATATTCATAATTTCCACAAAGACAATGCCAACACTTCAAGCAATTTCAATTTTCCTAAATTATTGTAACAGTTAGATAAATTCTATTTAGGAACTCCTTAAATAATACTGGTCAGTTAAGGTAGGATTTTTTATAAATAATTTTATAAATACCCCTGATTTCGAATGAGAATGGGTTGATAATTGTTGATTGTTATTGCTCTGTGTTCAAACAAAAAGCGGTTGTAGTTTCTAGAACGTCAATGGACCTATTCAGTAATAAAGGAAGCTATTCATAGGATTCTTGCATTCAGTTGATTGCTGAAGTGCATCTACTGTTCTTTGTTTATTTTCTCTGTCAATCATGCTTATGTTGTCTTTATTCTTAATTGTTAAACAAAAAGTATAAGTACAAAATTTGTTTCTTAGCACTTTGTACTTGGTGTTAACAATTCTTAATGTATCTCAGCTGATATTAAGTAAAGGAATTCTTCACTGCTCTTTTTCTTAATTGAATCTTTTCTTTTCTTCTTTCCATCTCATTCAGATTAACGAATCCAACAGGTGGGCTACCTTGCCCTGTGAAAACCTCCCTTAAAAGATGTACAGATTAATGATCAAACAGATGACTCCATAGCCCAATGGTGATCTGATCAATTTATCAACCAAACCCTCATTTAAAACAACCGAGTTTGTACATTAATAATTAGCCTAAAATCCTTAATCAAAACAAAGTTAAATTTGATAGAGAGAGCCCTCTCGGAAGTTGGTAGGACTAGATCCCAGCTTCCAAAGTGGTTGATGGTTACCTTTCTGATTTTCTCTTTAGAACCTCGGAAAATTACAGAGTGATAACACCTAGGAACTTTCATTCATTATACATGGGCGAAATCCCAGCAACAACGTATGTGACAAAATTAGAAAGATGGAATAACATTAAAATGTACTTACATGTATAAGGATATATCCAACCATCCAAAAACTTCCCATCAAGAAGCTCCAAGCCATATGAAAATTATCCAAATATCAAAACTCATTCCATGCTCCAAAAATTCGTCCTCCAAAAAGGATAGTGAAAATCTCTAAAGAGATACTAATTCCAAATCCAAGTTATGATGCTAAAATGAATTCACATCCCTTGTATTTAGACATTTCTAATCAGTTTGATTTAGCTAATTAGGCCTACATTAGCCCCGACAATAAATAATGTGTAAAATAACTAACTTTTGGTGACAAGCACACTAAACTAGCTCATAAACAAAAGAATAAGCCTCTCAATAGGTCGCCTTGGAGAAGGCGTAATGGAGTCCATATGTGCCATAATGTGTAGTTGAACTCTTAAAAGCAGTGGACAAGGGGTTGGCTGAAGCATCAAAACTTGATAGCTTGTAGACTTGAATGTAAAAATACACAGGAGGCTAAGTTGCACGAAACGGGGAAACGGGGAAACGAGACGAAACGCGGAAGCGAAACGAAACACGACCTCCCCAAATTTTGGAAACGGGGAAACGCGAATATATATAATAATATATAATATATATATATATATATATATTATATATATATATATATATATAATATATATACAACTGCCAATCTCCCTTGCTCAATGCTCCTTGCTGAATAGTGTGATGAGAGAATGAGAGGCACTGCTATTATATAGCTTTCGAAATGGATTCTAGAACTCATTAGAAACCCTAAACCCAATTAGAAACTAATCAAAAATTAATCAGCAAAAAAAAATTTAAAAAACACAAGTAAAAAAATCGGAAACGAGGCCCGTACGGCTTGGAAACTCGTTTCCGTACGTACGGGCGTGTTTCCGTTTCGGGAAATGCGCCCGTTACGTACGGAAACGAGTTTCCAAGCCGTACGGTCGGGAAACTCGTTTCCGTATCGTTTCCTGAGGGAAACGACCCCTAGGGGCACGTTTCCTGCAACTTAAGACAGGAGGTATTTGTAATAATAATTATTATATATATAAATATGTAGAAGTGATGATTGTTACAATGAGGACCCGCATATATATACCTAAGCAGGTGTCCTTTCGTCACTGGGCATGTCGTTTAGACATGCGTTTTCACTTAACTTAATGACTATTTAACATAATCAATGTTTGATTATTTAATATTTACATTTATTTTATTTATTTACTTGTTATAAATTATATTCATAACATAGCCCTTTCCTTCAGAAGCTTTGTCCTCAAAGATGTATTGTTGGTAGTTTCCTTCACCTTAACCTCGAATAATTGTCTTCATCTAGCTCACATGATTTTTAATAATTGGCCACTGGTACCTCCTTATAATTCGTTGGTAACACTGGGTTATCGATTTTTTTTAATAACTCTATTTTGTTTTTTTGTTTTTTTGTTTTTTGTTTTTTTATTTTTATTTTTTAAATTAAATAATTTAATTAATTAAACTATGTTAAATGTAACTATATATTGGAGTTTCCCTTCCCCTTTTCAAACGAAATGCCCTTGTTGACCACCGCAATTTACAAAAGCCTACACCGGTGGGTCCCTTGATTTGTAGCACGAATCTATATGTTGATGGCATTGTAACTTAGACTCGAAACGTTGGCTCGACTGGCGGCTCGGCGGATCGATTAGACACGATGGTTGATGGCACGAAGCGGCAGAGACGTGGGGGTGTGATATACGCTCGGGGAAAAACACAGAAAGCACCGCGCAGTGGCAGGCAGATACAGTTTGGGTTGTCGTATGTTGGGGAAGGTGATATGCTGATCTCGATAGCACAAACCGATCGAGAAGCCAACGGAAAACACAACAGTGTGGATCGCTCGAGGCCGTCAATACAACAACGACACAATCGATTGCTGCGGATTCCAGCACGGTGAAGAGTAAATATAAATGACCCAAGAAGCATATGTGTATTTTTTTTATGGTTGTAAGATTTCGAACAATGCTTGGACGGACTATTGACCATGATCGGATCAACGTTACATTGATCCGTATGGACGTCTGCCACCTGCACGACTTGGAACACAATGTTTGTATGGTGGCTATCTTTTATGCTGCGTGTTTCTTCGTCGAATTGTAGCACAAAATTCATGGAGAAATCGCAAGCATAAAAACTGTTCCAAACTGTTGGATATCCATCGGTTCCAAACTGTTGACTTCTACTCAATTTATATGCTTCCATATTTCCCTTTTTAATTTTTTTGGTGCCACGCCTCTTCAACATTTCTACAATTTCAGGCCGCAACCTCCCAAGAAATTCTGACTGTGCTTCTTCAATCTCATCCATTGACATTGCCTGCAAAATTGCACGATTCTTTGCATCAATTTCCTCCATATCTGTCATTGGCACGAGGCCTTTTCTTTCTGCACTATAGTTATGAGCTCTCTCCACACAATCATTTAGGACATTTTTCATGGTGCCCAATTCTGTGCTAACTTGCAATCTATTTAAATCACTGACTATGCCATCACTCTTCATTGAAGCTGAATGTCCAGTGTCTTCCTTTAAGTTAGTTTCTCTAGAGGATGGATCCAATTCACCTAGTTTCTTTGTGTTTCCAGCTGATGATCCTCCTTTCTGTTGTTCATTACCTTCTTTGGTGACATTTTTGTTACCTTTCACCTTCTGCAGTGGAACATGAACAATTTTCAGGTTATCAAGTCCATCCTTAAATTCTGATAGCAGTCCCACTAACACTGGAGCATCACTGATATACAACTTCCATCTACTGCTCTTTTGTTAACACATTAATATCCTTCTTGACTTCCTCAAATGCTACAATTTCACCATCATCAACATCTTTGCCCAGTTCTGTATATGAAGTTTCCTTTGATTTTCTCCTTTCAAGCCCCCCTTCATGTTGCTTCACAGCCTCCTGTAGGGTTTCCTCATGGGCATCTGAATCGACATTGCTTTCATCTTCCTCATCCTCATCTCAACCAAAGTCTTCAGGGTGAAGTGATTTTGCTTTTTTTCTTTGCAGTCTTAGTACCTCAGCCTCTTCAACTGCCGGTAGCTCATCATCACTAGATTGGATCTCATAGTCAATATTATCAACACTATAATATCGGTTTTTTCCTTTGCCCGATGCTGCTTTCCTTTCTTCCTCCTATTCATGAGCTTCTTCTTCCATTAGTTGTGCAACCTCATTTAATTCTTCATCATCAACATCATCTATATAAGGAATTGGAACGGGCCTTCCATTGGGAGCGCCCTTACTGCCCTTTTTCTTCTCCTTGACTAAGTTTTCTTCAAGGGGATATTTTGCATTGTTGTGCTCTAGTAAGGACACCAACTCTTTTGGATCACTTCATCGACCTGCTCAATGAAATTTGTTGGTGCAAAAGAATCTGTCATGACCGCTTATAAAAATTTCACATTGCTTTTGTTCCTTCCCATCCTTTAAGGGAAAAGGCATGTCATTAATTTCATGTTCGTCATATTTTTCAGCTTCTTCAACAGTCTTCTGGCTAGCAGGCTCATCTTTATCTTTAGGAACACCTATACTCTCATCATAATCTGGAATTGTCATAACTTGATTTTTTGCAGAATTTAGTGCTTCTTCATGAATAATTTCTGGAGATTCATTTTTTTCTTCCTTGCTTTCACTTACGGTTGTCACGTATCCAATTTGATTTTCGGTTTCATTCATGTTACTGTCCACTGCCCTTGCTGCCTTTACTGACAAAGGTTTTGTTCTTTCTTTAGATATAATAATGTTAAAATTGGCAACTAATGCCAAACTTCATGTGGGTTATCTTATTCATGGCCGATAATATTTTTATTAGATTCCTTTCGTCAAGAGGTGTAGGATTGATCTAAAGATCATCCGATTCCAATAAGTATTTATGGAGATATGAATTTATTTTGATTATGGAATTATTATCAAACCGACCTACACTCATGTAGGCTCAGAAGCCCAATAGTCGCATCTATTCAAACATCAACAATTGTGTATAAATACAGGAGGACTTTTCCTCATTTGCATTCACTCATCTCATGAGATCTCTCTCTCTCTCTCCTGCGCAGAAAAGAGGCTCTTCTCTACTGCGCAGAAAGGAGACTCTCTCTCACGCATGTGGAAAGACGCTACTGAAACTGAAGCTGCAATTGCATATCTAAATTTTGACCAGCGTGGACCATCAAATCTCCTATTCTGAACTGCGCTGTAGGTTGATCTGGACCTCCTCTGGAGGCCGCAACTTTTGGTGGTGGAATCAAGCCGATTCGACGGTCGGTTTGCAAGATATCGATTGCCCTAGTTTGAAGGAAGCTGCTGAAACTGACGCTGCAACCGCAAATCCAAACTTTGACCAGTGTGAACCATCAAACCTCCTTTGCGTTGTAGGTTCATCTGGACCTTTTCTGAAGGCCACAACTTTTGGTGGTGGAATCAAGCCGATCCGATGGTCGGTTTGCAAGATATCGACTGCCCTAGTTTGAAGGAAGCTGCTGAAACTGAAGCTGCAACTGCAGATCCAAACTTTGACTAGCGTGGACCATCAAACCTGCTCTTCTGAACTGCGCTGTAGGTTCATCTGGACCTCCTTTGAAGGCACAACTTTTGGTGGTGGAATCAAGCCGATCCGACGTTCGGTTTGCGAGATATCGACTGCGCTAGTTTTGATGATGAAGCCGCTAATGCTGATGCTGCTGATCTAGGGTTTGCTACTGCTGATATAAATCAGATTTATTGTACTATTTCTCTCTGCTGAATTATTGAAGATAAGAGAAGATTTGATCAAAGGGTTTCCCCACACATTGTGGGGTTTCTCCCTAGCTAGCCACCACATCTTGTGTCTTGTCTTGGCTTGTTTTCTGTTGATCATTTAATGTTCTATTTGCACTTTACTTATGCACATGTAATTGCTAATCTATGAATAATAATAAGTAAGAAAAGTAAATTGCTCTAAGCATAGAACATATCATAACAAATAACAACAACCTCCTCATCATCATCTTCATTATTTCCTGCAACATCTTCATGGTCAACATTATAATTATCTAATGCTTCATCTTCTTTCGTTTCTTCACTGTCATTATCATCTTCCTTACTATCGATTTCCTTTCAACATGCTTTAACTTCTGCACATGATTTTTCTAATCGCTGAAATACTTCATGAATTTTATTAAACTGCTCAACACAATTGGGACGTGAACATAATGGCAAATTGTGTGGTGAACAACGTTCAAAGACCCGCATAATTATATTATGCGCCGTGGCTCTGATACCACTGAAGCATCAAAACTGATAGCTTGTAGACTTGAATGTAAAAATACACAAGAGGTATTTGTAATAATAATTTATTATATATATAAATACGTAGAAGTGATGATTATTACAATGAGGACCCGCATATATATACCTAATCACGCGTCCTTTCGTCACTAGGCATGTCTTTTAGACAGGCCTGTCCACTTAATGACTATTTGTCAGGCCAGGCAGTAACTCCATAAGGCAAAAATGATTCGACTGTATTATTCCATCAGGTAGGTGTTTGTTATATACATGAGGGAGAGACTATTCAGTTCATCTCCCGATGACTTTTCATATTTCTAATTTATTTATTTACTTAAATTTACCCAATCACAAGGATTAGGTGTCAACAGCCCACCCAGAACTTGTGTGGCACCCGATGCTAATCATGACGTTGTTTGTACTTAGTATTTGCTCTGTCCAACATGTCGTCATGGACCTACTAGCGGATGCGCTGAATGTGTTCAATGAAGCTAATAGCTCTGTCAACTTCGGACTGGACATGAGCTGAATCTGCCTAAGTAGATGTATGTGGTATGGCAACATCAATGGGACATAGTGGCTGGAATCCCAACCCCACCTGAAAGGGGCTGTGGCCAGTTGAGCTATGGAGAGCTTTATTGTAGCTGTGCTGGACATAGGGGAGGCTTTTATCCCATGTGCGTGGATGCTTTAAGTTGTACATGCGCAGGATGTGCACGATCATCCTGTTGATGACCTCTGTCTAACCATAAGTTTGGGGGTGGAAGGCCGTGGACCTAGTGAGCTTGGTATCCAATAGTGACCAAAGGCTTGACCGGAATGTATTCAGAAACCTGCTGTCTGATCTAAGATAATGGACTGTGGGATCCCAAAGTGTACTCATACGCGTTCAAAGAAGAGTTTGGCAGTGGCTTCTGCTGTAATACTCTCCGTGCAGGCCGCTAAAATGGCTATCTTTGAGAATTTGTCAACAACCACGAAAACACAGTTGTTGCCATGCTTGGTAGAAGGAAGGCCCGACATGTAATCCATGGAGATGGATTCCTAGGGCCGACTAGTAGGCAGAGGAGTATACATGCCTTGCTTCTTGATTGTAGGTTTGGCAATGGCGCAGGTAGTGCAAGATCTGATGTACTTCCCAACATCTTGTCAAAGGTTCGGCCAAGAAAAATACTTCTGTAACACTGCCACTATTTTTTCTACCCCAAAATGTCCAGTGACCCGACTGTAGTGCGCCTCCCAAATCATCTTGGCATGCTTGCTTGAAGGAACACAAAGGCGTCCCAGGTGCATAACAGTGCGTCTTGGAGGTGAAAGTTTGGAACTTGCTTGCCTTTTAGGAGCATCTGGTATGTGGTGCCAAATTATGGATCACCTTTGTAAAGATGTGGCCATCCTAAAGTCTTTTGTCCACGAGAGTCTAGCACAGTGGTCAACACCATAACTGACGGTTGGTTGAGGCAGTCTTCAACATTATTAGTGCTGCCCTTTTTGTACTTAATGTTCAAATGGAACTGTTGCAGACGTGGACCCTTTCTGATGGCGATTGTTCTGCAACTTTCTGTGTTTGTATGAACTGTAGGGGTCGTTGGTCCGTGTGGATGACCATTTCCTTCCCTAGAATGTAATGCTTCCATTGTCGGCAAGCTTGCACAATGGAATACATCTCTTTGTCATAGGTGGGATACTTTCACACTGTGTCTGAAAGTGTTTCACTGTGGTATGCCACCAGATGCCCTTGCTGGGTAAGAACTACACTAATAACATAGTCGGAGGCATCTGTCTCAATTTCAAATGGTTGCTTGCTGGTCTGGTAATGTGAGCACTGGTGCAGAGCAGAGGCAATGCTTCAACTCGACAAACACCTTCTGTTGGGATTCAGACCAAAAGAACTTTGCTTTCGCTTTGCCCTTGGTGACTTGATTCAAAGGCCAAGTGATATGAGAGAATCCCAACACGAACCTGTGATAGCAATTGGCAAGGCCCAGAAAGCTGTGGATCTCTGTTAGAGTGGTTGGGGTTGGCCAATCTTAAATAACTTGTATCTTGGCTGGGTCCACATGCACACCTCGCTCATCAATGATGTACCCCAAATATTGAACTTGGGTCATACCAAAAGTGCTTTTCTCCAAATTGGCACACAATTTGTGTTGTCGCAAGGTTTGGAGGACTTATCGAATATGGTGTAGGTGCTCTTCCCAACTTTGGCTGAAGATCAAGATGTCGTCTAAATACACTACCACGAAGGCGTGCTGAAGGCTGGCAAGATATCGTCCAACAACATCATGAAGGTTGCGGGGGCATTCATGAACCCGAAAGGCATGACCAACCATTTGAAATGACCCTCCTTGGATTTGAAGGTTGTCTTCCACACATCGGAGGGTTCGATTGGTACATGGTGATAAACGAACTTCAAGTCAATCTTGCTAAAATATTTGGCACCCTTGAGTTGGTCCAGAAGGTCATCAATCCGTGGAATTGGATACCTATTCTAGACAAAGATCTTATTCAAGGCTCGATAGTCAATACAAAGCCTCCAGGTTTGTCCTTCTGTACTAACATGATCAGGCTCCTACATGGTGATGAATTTATCCTGATGTGCCCTCTCTGCAGTAGCTCCTGAATCTGCCTCTTGATTTTACTGTTCTCTAGAACAGAGTGTCGGTAGATCGGTCCATTGGGTAGCGACGTTTTGGGGTTAGATTGATGGAGTGCTTGACCTGACAGTGTAGGGGTACCCCTGTGGGTGAGGTGAAGATGTCCTTGTACTCCTCCACAACCTTGTTCATTTGTTGCTGCCGTGTGGGGGAGCCTTGTCTGGAGGCTGTGGATGTGGCCACAATCTTCCTCTTGCTCTGAGGGTGAATCATAAGGAAGAGAAATTTTTTGGTCTGGGAAATGATCTTACTGCATTATTTAGCAGAGATCAAAGAAAAGGTGGTATGCGACGCTACCTTTGGTATCTTGTATAATTTCTGACCCAAAGTAATAATAATAGAACGAGGTTTGGATTCATATACAACATGACGCTTCCATAGGTATGGCTGACGTAATAAAACATCATAGACTTCCAGAGGGGCAACGTCGCACAATACGTCATCTACAAAGGGCTTGTGCTATAAGGCAGGCGACGCTGCTGGCTGACACGGAGATCACGCCCTTGGTGGAGCCATCTGATGGTGTACGATTGTGGTTGTGGCGTTGTTGGCGTATGATCATGGTTGCAGCATTGTTGGCAACTTCAATCTCTTAATGACCTCAGCTGCTTCCACTGCCAACGATGAACTGCACCAACGAACCCTTTAGTCATATCTGCGAGTAAAGGGTTCCCCTTCCTTTGGATCATCAGGTTCCACCTTTTGGAGCTTGGTGGTGACTACCGTCGCAGTGGGTTCTGCATCAATGATCTGCTTTCCCTTGTCGGGTTCCGACTCAGAATCAGAGCATTCATTCGTCTCTGAGTCTTTTAGTGCGACATTTGTTCGTGTTGTGAGTAGGAGTTTTATGGAACTCACACCACTTGCCGGTGTCCTTCGCCTTCCTGTTATTCTTGGCTTGCAACTTTGAGGAGTTGTTCTGGGGGGCCGCGGCTTGGCTCTGCCCTTTGCTTTGTGACCTGGGCGTGCCTTTGCTTTGCGTTGGGTTCACAGATCCAAAATCTCGCTTCTTCTGCTTGAATTTATGCTCAATCTTGGTAGGATATTGGTATGGTTCACCAAGCGAAATGTTCAGAAACTCCATTTCCTCCTGAATGTATTTGTGTAAACAACCTCGGTACTTGAGCACCAGATGTTTCTTAGAATCCTTGATACCCAACTCTGTGTGCATGGTATGAAAAAGATTCGTCAGCTCATGCACATCTTTTCATCAAACAATTATCAAGAACGAAAATAGTAAAGAGAATGGACACTAAAATTAGGCTCCAAGCTAGGGCAAAACCCATCTAAGGGGAAAACTTAGAAAATATCTTCTCTTCTTATAGAATCAACTTCAAATGAGAAAACTAAGACCCAAACCCTAGACCAAATCCTCCTCCAAGATCCAAGTCATCCCTCCATGAAGCCCTTCCAATTAGGTCAGAGATTAACCAAGACAACGATAGTTAATTCTGCTTCAACCAACTTCCTGCTTCAACTTCGGCTCCCTAGCTTCGACTTGCAATTTCGACACTGTAGCAGTTGCAGAAACCCTAATTTTGGCATATATTAGTTCTTCAAGAAGACTTCTCTCGAACAACTTGGATCTGCAATTGAGCCTCCTTCAATTCGAACCTGCAATTTTCGACCTTCCTTGAAGTTGCAGAAACCCTAACCTTCACACATGTGAGAGAGTAAGACCCAAAAACAAAACTTCTTTCTTCTTCAGTTCTTCTTGCCTTGTAGACCTTCGCACTTGCTTCTTTGATGTTGCTAGCTTCAGATCAAACTTCTTGATGAGAGAGATCGAATTGGTGGTAAATGAGGTCGAAGTTGTATTTATAGCCTTTCCATGAGGTTGAATTCCCTCCTTTAGGTCGACTTGTAGCTGCTAGGGCCGACTTGTGCTTGGAGGTTTCTAGAACTTTGTAGACTCAAAATCAATATCTTTTACATTTTACAACTTGCCTGAAAGGGTCTTATATAAATGATAAAGACTTTTTTGACTCAAGAAAAATATTCTTTTTGACATGACAAACCCTAGAAGCATGAAGAACATGCTTTACCTAGATGGCCATCAAAATGGAGTATGAAACCCATGCTCCAAAATGATATTTTTCGTTCCTCTTTTTCTTGTAACATAAAATATACATAATGATTTGAAAACATTGACAATTATGAATACTGAAACTAGTTACATTCTCCAACATACTCTCTCCATGTTACTATGTAGCCTCTCAATGGATCATCCCTCCAATCCTTGTGTAATCCTTTCTAACTGTGATTTGTTCTTGCTAAAACCCTTTTACAACATTAACCAAGAAAAGATAAAATAGAAATAACCAACCCACACAATTTAGACAAAATATTTGAAAAATAAAGATTCTATCATGACATAGAGTGATCTCACATTTATTAACAACTTGAAAGAGAGGAGAGACTAGCCTTTTCTTTACAATAGCTAGTTCAACCTCTTTCTCAAAATAATAATTTTTACTTGTCATCCACATATTGGAGACTAAGTAAATTACAATTGTTTTTTTTTAATTATAATGATTGATTTGAGGAAAATTTCCGCATGGAACTGTGTATATGAGTAATATCATTCTATTATAATGATTTGCTCATTAAGGGGTTTGACTTGGCTCATTTGTTACTTTGAAGTCCAATGTTCCACTGACATTGACCTTTTCTTGTCCACTTGAGTTGCAATGTCCACCTTGACCTTCAAAGGACTAGTTTGATCCCATAATATCTTTCTTTAGTTGAATTTAATCGCTAGTAAGAGAGTCGACTTGGCCACCTCGGCTAGATCTCAATTCATTTAGTGATTTTGCAGTAATTCTTTGACACAACTGATTATTAGACTTTATTTCATGTGCCACTAGCTCCTTTGGCTAGATCAATGCTTGCATTGTCACAAATTCACTCACACATCCCACTTCATCTTGGAATAATGGGGAGCTCAACTCAAACTTGTAAATTGTGAAAAATCCACGATTGTATTAAACTCGAAACTATTCTTCTAACTGATGTAGTTTATTTGTCTTTTGTTATTTTATTAACGGTAAATAACAAATAACTCACTACTACAATCTTCACAATTAAAACAAATGTTGCAGAAAATAAATCAGGTTTTGAGAAATAATGCACATACATTAAATGACACCAATGTTTGGACTCATGTTCCCGGAAAAGCCCTGAAGGGAAAACTGGTGCAACAAATGAGGGTTTATATTTTATTATCTTCAACAAATTAGAGAGTACATAGATATGCTTGCAAAACACTGGTAAAGCTCCAAAATTTTTTCTCCACCACTCTAAGTGGTAGATCGACCAAGAAACCGTGTGTTTCCCTTGCAAAATCAAACTCGGCCTCCTCTAGTAAATGTGCACAAAAAATGCTATTGCACATAAATACGCACATGTTGGAAACTGAGAACTGTTGATCTTGCACTCCTTCTAGTGATCTTGCACTTGTACTAGGCAGCTTGCTTTATCCTCCAGATTTGATCTCGACAACTGGAAAGGTGATCTGCTACATAGATCTGCGCACTGGAGAAACCTGCATAGCCTTCTTGTTGGAGAACTCGGCCTCTGTGAATCTCAGTGGAAACCTCCCCTGGAAACCCTCTCTCCAATTTTTGCCGATCCTCTCACTGATGGTCTGCTGGCTCGAACTCTTCCCTCATTGAATATTGTGTACTGGGAAATTTGCACTACCTCGCTATTTTGCTCCTTCAATGTGTGTTCTCCAAACCCCATTAACTTGCTCTTATAATTCTCTTGTTGGAGCACCAACAACCAAGATCTAATCGTGATCGATGGCTCAAATCATTTCAGACTCCATCAAATTACTTTTGAGAAGTCTCTAGCGCAAAAGTCGATTTCCTTAATTAATAACTTTAATTAACCAATTGAATTTTAATTATTCGGTCAATTACACTTTAATTAACCAATTTTCCTGAGTTGGACTTATGAAATTTTAATTATTCGGTCAATTAATTTAATTAATGTTTCAGAGCCGTATCTCGTGAAACCATTTCTGGGTTTTAGAGATCTCATGCTTGTTAGCCTCTCTAACACCTTAGAGACTAGAACACCAGTTCGATGCTACCATAATCTCCAAAAACTAACACTCCCTCATAGTGAGGAAGGTGTTCTCTCCTCAACATCCTTCACTTCAACTTGTAGTTGGACTGTCTACGCTGTTGATCTCTGACACCTGTTACACCTTTCTTCACATCTCACACTGATATGACTCCCTATCATTGGAAATCACTGTGAAAAAGCAAACTGGTAAACACTGTCCATTAACTACTACACATACTCTGATCTATTGCACATCGCTGTTGCTATTGCTCCGCTGCTGATCCTGCATTGTTGCTGCAACTACTGCAATAGTGAGTCTGATCTCCTCAGAACCTGAAGCTTTGAGCTTCCATAGTGCTACTCCCTTTGAAGCTTATGAAATTTCCTTGAATCGTAACAATTGGAATTTATTCTGCTAATTGATTAGCAATTTTATAATCTATTGATTAATATTGAATAAATCACTCTGTAATTCTTCACAAATAAATTTTGCGAAAGCTAAATAAAATGTTAGAACTGAGAAAATAGATGCACACATAATAAAAATGACACCAATATTTTTGGACTAATGTCCCTGGAAAAACCTCGAAGGGAAAGCCAATGCAACAAATGAGGGTTTATTTTATTATCATGCAGCAGTAAAATTCGAGTACAATAATCTGGATGCCCAAAATAGCAATCCATCGGAGATAATCTGGCCAAAATATTTGTGAGACAAATTGTCTTACTCCACAATTGATTCGGCTCTAGAAACTGGCCCAATTGGGCTACTCGAAATGCCCTTGCGTTAGCTTCTGCGTAATGCTTGCACAAGCCCTACTCGCACTGCCTATGGAATTGCCCGGAATCTGTCGTTTTGCTTGACTCTGCCTCTGGAAATGACTCACTTGGCATCTTGGAATTTTTCCTTGCCTCTAGCACTTGAATCAACCTCCTCTCTGGCTGAATCGAACTAGCCCTCCGAAGCTTTTGCAGCCTCTGCATAGCCTCACTAAAAAATAATGCAGCCTCCCTTTCCTGTACTAGAAATTGACTGAAAATCTTCCTGCTGCTCCCTTAATCACTGTTGCGCTGGCTTGAGCTCACCTCCTTGTTGAATCCATGCACCGGATAACTTGATTTTCCCAAGGAACTCACTCTCCCTCTTGCTCGATGTGTCACTGTCCATCCCATTGATTTGCTCTTATAATCTCTCGTGGGAGCTTCAATGATCATGATTGAATCCTCATCAATGACAAAGATCATCTTAGACTCGATCCATGTGAGTCTCTAGAGCTTTCTCGATCATCCTTAATTAATTCCATAGGAAAAATTTAAATGATAGCTAATTAATTTAATTAAGGCGTTTCACAAGCCTATCTCGTGAAACCCTTTTTGGGTTTTGGAGATCTCGTATTCCTTAGTCTCTTAGACACAAATTGAGACTAGAACACCTGTCCGATGCTACAAAATCTAACACTCCCTCTTAGCGAGGAAGGTGTTCTCTCTCTACTCCATCATCTCTACTCTGCAGTCGGACCACGCTACTGGTGTCTGACATCTGCAACAACCTGTCACTGCTCACCAAACTACTGTGCATACTCTGATTCATCTGCTAACCTTGTAGCTGAAACACTCTGCATTTGCACCACTGCTGACACTGCAATGTGCCACCCTACGCTGCTGCCAACACTGCTTGCACTGCACTGTGCCACCCTACACTGCTACCAACATTGCTTGCATTGCATCTAATCTCATGTTGCTACTGCTGTTGCAACTCCTGCAACTAAGAATTGATCTACTATCCTTGCAACTGGCTTTTGCAACTGTCCCTTGAGTCTTTGACTGTAACTAGCTCCACACTATCACTCATGATTTGACTGTGCCTGCTAACATTTTGATCCTCCTGCTATTGAATACTGTGGGCCCCCGTAGCTAAGGTAATGATCCAAGAGGAAACATCTGTCTGATGTTGTCCTCCTTGGACCTTGCCCAATCCTGCAACTCTGAAGCGTCATGCTCCTCCTCCATATGGAGGTATAGCCGCTATCAATGCAAACTCCTCCTATATGGAGGTCAACTTATCTATCTTTGTCAAAGCTGCGGTTTGCTGCTCCCCCTTCTTGTCCTTTTTCTTGGGACACTAGGTGTTGTAGTGACCAAACTCACTACACCTGAAGCATTTGATTTTCAATATATTCTTCTTCTTCTTACCTCCCTTTGAGCTTTGTCCCTAGCTGGGACCCTTCTTCACTTTTCCCTTATTAGCAAGGGCTACATTCTCCTCGTCTTTCTCAATCTTCGACCCTTTATTACTGTTGCTGGTAGTACCTTGGACAACATTGAGCCTTAGCTCATCTTGTGTGAAATCACTTCGTAGGCGTTTCCAATCAGGCATTTTGTCTCGTCTAGTGATTCCTTGAACAAACAGTTCCCACTTTTTGGTGAATCCACTAAGATCTATTCGCACAAGTTCATTGTCTTCTGGTTTCTCACCTACAACTGCTAGTTCATCTCAGACATTTTGAATTTTGGTGAGATAGGGAGTCATGCCTTCACCCTTTTGCTGCATCTTTGTGGTCCTCAACTTCTCCTTGAGACTCATTTTCTGATTCTTAAGATGGATCCTGGTATAGTTATACAACGACATCCCACATTTCCTTTGCTATACTTTTTTCTGCAATATGCGGGACAATATGGTCTCGAACTCTATCGAGGACCATATCCTCTTCGCCTTGAACATATCCTTCCTATATTCATAGAAGTGGATAGGGTTTGCTGGTACAACTATGATTGTTGTCACGAACTCTTTCAGGCCATGCTCATCCAAAAGGAATTGCATTTTAGCCTTCCAGACACCAAAGTTTGAGGCCTCGTCAAATCTATCCTAATCTTTGAGACCCGTTGTGGCCATATTTGCGAAACTCAAAAAATTGGAGACTGAGATTGGAAATCTCCTTCTCCTTATTGCTTGGCCTTTCTTTTGCTACTCACACTCCCTTAGGAATGCCAAATTTGCCTCTGGATGTCCTTCTTCGGTTAATATATTGCCTTTAATTGCTCAGTGAGACTACTCACTCAGCCTTGTGGATGTCCTCTGGGAATTGGCACACGAACTGCAACCTTCGCAACTTGAACTGGCCAACCTGGTAAACTCATACAATCTGTTCCAACTGGAAATCACAGATTTCCTCCTGAAAACTACATCTGG
>APFE031582440.1:5012-47270 GCA_000404065.3 Pinus taeda
TGGTTGATTCAAAAGAGGAGAATGTGCAAGAGGACAAATCATATGATGATGAAAACCAGACACTCAAACAAGATCAGGCTTTAATGAACAAACTGCTGCTCTAGAAACAAAGTTGATCCCATCAAATGAGAAGACTGTTCTAAAAGTCAAACTAGATGAAGAACCTAAACTTCAACTCACAAGTCTAGACCAAAAAGATATTATTCAGCCTCCCCTAGAACAAGAGATCTTATGGTTCCTAGAATTTGATGGATCAGTCAATAAATTAGGGGCAGGAGCTGGAGTTTGGATACATAATAAACAAAACAGCCATGCAGAAGGCCGAGCCTATAGACTAAACTTCAGGTGCACTAACAACATGGCTGAGTATGAATCTCTCCTACTAGGCCTCAAGTTAGTACAATCCCTACAAGCCATAAAAGTGTCAATCCTAGGAGACTCAGACCTAGTTATCCAATAAGTGAAAGACAATTTTGTCACCAATGACAAAAGACTGAGGTCTTATAGGTCTGCTGCTACTGAGTTACTAAAATCCTTCACTGAATTTCAGATTGCCAAAATTCCTAGAGCCCAGAATCTGCATGCTCATAGTTTGGCCACATTTGCAAGTACCTGTAAGCTACCTTTCCAGCCCCATCATTGTTTCACAGCTGAGATAAAACATAGACCATCTATCCCAAACAATGTCAAGGACTGGCAGGTGTTTGATGATGATACACAAATAAACAAATTCTTGACTTTACAGGAAGAGTTTTTAGGTCTAAACATTGACACTGAGACAATAGGTCAATCACAAAGACTTGAGACAACAAGTCAATCACAAATACATGGTAAACAAAACAACCAAGCAATATCACCCAAAACAGCAAATCAAATACTACATCCTACAATTTTCAACAAACACAATATACAAGAAATCCAAAAAATTAATTGTGATGAGGTAGCTGATTATGAAACTGAAGTGATACAACTAAAGGACAATTTTCTTCCAACAGGCTTAGCTCCTTTAGAAGACATTTTTGACTCCAATGATGTTCCCAGCAAACCAAAATTGCAGCCCCTCGACACTGCCATAGAAGAGTTGCACAAGAGGCGGAACCACCATCCCAGAGGAGGAAAGGCGACCCAAACTGACCCAACAACTAGCTCTAGAAACATCCAGAAGGCCGACTGTTTGAACTAATTTGCCAAATATGGATCATTGCAGGTCATGAAATAGGGACTAGTGACGATGTCGCAATGATACAGTGCATGATAGAGAACCATCGTGCATTTTAAGGGTTTACTAGTGACGATGTAGGAACTTCGTAAAAAAGGGTCAATCTTCAGCATTAGAGAGAATTTGCTTAATCTTCTTGCATGTGTGGGAAGATATGGACAGTTTATTTGATGTATGACACATCAGAGGGACTGAGATGAGGACAATGACAAATTACTGTGTAACAAGGGTTGTCGAGACATGGTGCCCCCATATCTCTTTCAGGTTCTTTCCATGGAGGGGAGATAGTGAGGGACTATGTTCGACAATTCTGTCGGCCAGGTACATAGCCTAGCAAGGACGGAAACATAATAATCAAATATATTGGTGATTTTCCTTTGAGAATAATCCTTTTCACCATCGTAAAGTTGGTAGGCAGTGTGACACTTCATCTGGCGAATAGATCATATGTGCAATATGCTATTCAGTGTCTTGAGCCAACTTTATTCAACTGGTGCGAGGTAGTACTTTATTCATTGAAAGAACAACTGATAAAGGTAAAGAGTAGTAGGACCAAGAAATTTAGCTATGGATCACTCTTAATTTCTTTTACCTTAGAAAGAATTCCTTTGATGCAACCCCAACATGTAACACTGGGTATAGCTAGTCTTAGAGATCCACGAATGCTATGGTGGGTCGAATTGATGGCTAGACATGTTGGTCAGTCATTGATTACTTTTTCCACTGCATTCTTCAGTTGGCTTGATTGACAACACATTTTCATCGAGGAGCATCCATACTCAGGGATGGACTTTTGTGAAGATCCAGAGTTGAGTCTACCAGTGGGCACTCAATGGGGTGGTATAGGTAAATTGTTTTTGACCAAAATGTTTTTTGATTTTTAAGTTTTTACATGTTTTTGTGTTTTGATGTTCCAAGACTATACTAAAATTGTTCTCATGCATGCATATGTGGGTACTGTTCAACCTATGAGGCACCGACAGGAGGCAGGTGGGCCAACGTAGAGAAATGTTGGGAGAGCAGTTCTCCAGGATTTGGATTTGGCCGAGACACTGACAGAGTTGCAGGATCATGTAGAGGGATTGACCCTTGGTATTCCAGATGTCTGGATCGAGGAGTTACCTATGAGGCTGCAATGCCATACTATTGGTGTTCCAGGCCATTGGATGCAGCTCTTGCACATGATAGCTCAGGCCGTGACTTGTTATCACGAGCATCACTAGGTCTACTTACGATGTTTTTTGCATGCATTTTGAATTTTTAGGTTAGATGACCAAACATGTCTTGGATACAAATTTTGTAAAAACTTTTAAAACATCTATCTATTTTTACTTTTAGAGTTTATATATATATGGTTATGTGCAATCCTATTCAACTAATGATGTGAATTGAAAAATTTACTTTTACATGTGTCACGAATGTCTATTTAACACATAGTTTGTTAATGAGTCGGTTAATGTGTTAAAGTTTCTGGAAATATGTTGATATTGAATGTACTCAAAATATCTTTCCAAAATATGAACTCTAAGGAACATACGAAGAATTGTTGGGTTTGAGACGGTATAAACGTGATGAGCCTCATCATTAGGTAATTATATGGGCCTTAATTCACCTCCTAGCTTAGTCAAACCAACTATTCTCACAACTTATTGCATACTTTTGATTATATTTTGTTTATGAGATGAATTAGATTTGGATATTTTGTTTTGTGGTCTAATATGGATTTAATGCAGGCTTTAAGGATAAAAGCAAGGAATTTTGGTAAAGACCTTAGTCAAAAATCGAATGGGACAAGGCAGAAGAATTATAGGAGGTAGATCCTCCTCATTTACTACCCCTCCATTCGAATATTCCTCCATCAACTTGGAGTGCAAACAACCAAATCATGAGGACTAGAAGGCAGCCGAGCAAGTGAAAGTCAAAGCACCAGTTTATCTCGAGTTTGGGAGCCGAGCCTCCCTAAATTTAAGGAAGTCGTTGGAGACTTCAGATGTATAAGTAGAGAGGCCTAGGACCTCAGTAGGATTTGGATTTTTGATTGTAAAATATTACTTTATTTTCGAGCTGCAAGACTTGTGACAGTTGTTGATGTAATCCATTGTTTTGATAATAAGAATGAGTTTTGTTTTGAGCTAGCACTGAGTTAACTTAAAGGGCTGAAGCTCTTGGGTTAGGGTCCAACCCTACCAGATAAGGCTCCTCTTTATTGTACATGTATGCTAATGTAGATTCATGGTTTAATTGATAATTTTCTTAAGTAGCCGCATTTCCATTATAGTAGTGTAGAGTAGATTGGTTGTGTTTTAGTTTGCTTCCATTTGTGCCTTATTTCAATTAGCAAGTTAGCCGGGAGTTCTTGAATGAAGTTTGTTGTCTTGATTCACGAGTTTCATTTCATTGTCGCCTTTTTCCATCACTTTTTGCTCATATGCTCATTTCCTTTAGCACAAAATTCTTAAGTGGAAGCTAATAAAACATGTCTAGATCATATTATACACGTAGATTTCCTTACCATCTGATCCACAACAAACCTGACCAATCACCATCAGATTCATTTCAATGCTTGACTTTATGCGCTTTAGATCTCCACCGTCAATCTGTCTAGCTTGATCCAACGACTATCATGAATTCTTCCACCTACTTTATGCGCTCCAAATCTCCACCGTCGATCTATCGCACCCTCAATCCAACGGCTATCGTGTCACCTAATCGCCAACTAGCTTGGCCTATCTCCACCATTGATCAATCCCGCATGATACAATGGCTATCACACAATATTGTGCGAATTCTTGCATGGCCGATATCTGCTCGAGAGCGCACGAGAAAAGTGGTTTTCTCGTGCTACGTGTCACTCACTTAGGCTAATCGTGTGAAAATTAGAAATACAGCTTACAACTTTGAGGGAGCGAGAGAAACTGCTTACCACCTACGAAAACCCGCTCCATCATTCTACATGTTTTTCCCGCGATAAGATCTCCACCGCTCATCTTCCGTTAATCCTGTCCGTCCATCTATTAACTTAATTCCCAGCGATAAGATCTCCATCGATCATCTTCCATTAATCCTGTTCATTGATCGATCCATCCATTTATTCACTTAATCTCCATGATAAGATCTTCGCCGCTCATCTCCCATTAATCTTATTTGTTGATTGATCCAAGGGTTCCTATGCACTGCTACTTCATTACGTCCTCCTTTCACTGATTTTGTCCTCCGATTGCTCTTCCGCTTGAATCCCTCCTGAACGTTGTTCTGCGTATTATTTAAATGATGCCATTCGATCATCGCAATACTCCCTGAGCACCTTCTAGCCATCCTCAACCACCTTCCATCCTCTTGTCACATCTACAAGAAAAATTACATTGCATGCTTAATTTTACCAAAAAACCCAAAAAAGTGAAAACATATTTAGTTTAGTTTCCTTGCTTACACATTAGTATGGTTTGATGCTCTTTACTTCTGTAACTTAGATAACAACATTAGGTTAGTGTTGATTTAGCAATTTTGCTTAGCATAGATGTTTAAATGGTTAATTAGGTTATGGTGTGAGTTAGCATTACATGTTGTTTTATTCATTACTGTAGTAGAGTAGCTCTCTTAGAATAGATTTTCTCTTCTTCCATCAAAGAATCAAGCTTCTTCTGACTCTATAGAAGTCTGGCTTGGAACCCCTGGGGTCTCTCGCCTGATGAACAGTGACAATAGGCAGGACCTTCACTTTTAATTGTGCATATAGCGCTGTCACCTCCAAGTTTGTAAGAACCGTGGGTTGATAAGTAAAGTCGGTAGCCTAGGAGTTGTAACATCCTTGCCACAATACTGGTGCTCATCAAAATGTTTGTTAGTTGAAGTACGACGAGTTGTGAGTCCAGCCTTACGATGATTCGGTGAATGCCAAGTGAAATGGAATCAAAGAGAAGTTCGATCAACGCACTATACTCAGTGATATTGTTCGTCGATCGACTGATACAAATCCCTTGAAAATTCACCAACTTGCCACTTGGAGTGAAAATGGCCCATGTTGCAAAAGATAGGTTCTGCATACTACGACTAGCACCATCAGCGTAACCAACAAATAGTTCCAAAGGTTCTGACATCTGCTACAAATGCAAAGCGGATTACTTAACCACATAAAATCTCTAAAAGACACATGGACATACACACATGCAATTAAAGCATATATACAATGAGTTTTACTACACTCAATTAAGCATAGTAACGTTTGAGGTACAACCCATTTCAGGGCTGCGACAATGGAATTCCATCATAATCCACCAACTCGTAGGCACCTTTTGCCAAAACACGCTCGACAATATAAGGACCCATCTAAAGCAGTTCAAATTTTCCTGGTTCTAGTTTATTAGCATCCTGATCGTAAAGCAAGACCAGGTCTCCTTCTAATAAAACGTGAAGCTTGACATTTCTGTCATATTGCGCCTTGATTCATTTCTTATGCGCTTCGTTAGCCAATGCAGCTTCACGATGGGTTTCATCCAGATGGATAAGTTCTAAGAAATGCGCTTCTTCTTCAGAAGTGTCGAGTAACAGTTCAATTGCGAGTTTGAGAGATGAAATTTTGCATTGTATCAGTAAGATTGCCTCCAGACCATACACAAATTGAAAGGGTGTGTATCCTGTTGCATTTCTCATCGAGGTTCGATATGCCCACGAGGCAGAGTATAGGATTAAATGCCAGATTCGTTTATGAACCCCTATCATTCTTTGAAGCATTCGCTTCAGGACTTTGTTGATGGCCTCAACTTGTCCATCCACTTGCAGATAATAAGGAGTAGAGCTATCATGTGAAAGTCCTAACTTGGCAGTTAACTTAGCCATCATGTGATTATGAAAATGCGGCCCATGATTTGTAGCTATATCCTGTGGTACACCAAACTGGGCAACCACGTCGTTGAAAAAAAAAGAGCAGCCGTCTCGCCGCTATTGTTTAATGTTGGCATCGCCTTGGCCCATTTTGTGAAATAGTAAACGACAACTATAATGTACCCATGCCCCCAGGCTGAGGTGGGGTTACATGTCATGAAGTCAATGCCCCATTTGGTGAATGGTCCACTAGTGATGACAAGATGCAATGGTGTAGGTGGTAATATAACTTTATGGTCATAGATCTAGCATGTGTGACAACTTCTAACAACAATTATGCAATCTTTGAATATGGAAGGCCAGAAGTAACTAGCACGAAGAATTCTCTGTGTGGTAGCATAACTAGATAAGTGTCCACCACAAGCACCTAAATGACAATCATTCAAAACTTTCTCAACTTCCTCATGAGTGAGGCACCTTCGTAAAATCGTATCGATACCATGACGGTAAAGAGTGTCACCAACGATCAGATAATATTTGGCTTGGTATCAAATATGTCGCTGTTGCGAGAAAGAGGTATCAGGCCAAAAAGTTTGGGTCTGGAGATAAATCAACATATCTCCATACTGCACGTCAGATGACGAAATCAAGAATAGAGGCTCATCCAGAATTGAAGGTTCTGATGTTGAATTAATGGTATTCGAGGGAAGGTTGCAAAGAAGCTCGACGAAGACTAGAGATTTCTTTGATTTGGATTTGATGAATTCCAAATCAAACTCCTACAAAATGACGATCCATTTTGAGTATTTTCCCCCAACAATTGGCATGACAAAATATATGTCATAGGGTTGCAATCCAAAATGACAGTGGTCTTTCGGAGTAGGATGTGGTGGCGAAATCTCTGTGCAGCTTGAACAACAGCCATAGCTAAATTTTCGATGTAAGAGTACTTAAATTCCGTATCATTGAGATTGTGGCTCAAATAATATATCAGATGTTCAATCCCATCTTCTTCTTGAACTAAAACCATTCCAATGGTTGTATCTGCAGTGACGAGATATAGAAAGTAGTCGTTTTGATAATTCGGGGAATACATTAATGAGGCTCTAATCAACATATCTTTAAGAGCATCAAAGGAAGCTTGCATAACCTGGTCCCAATGGAAGGGTATCCCCTTTTTCAATAAACGAGTAAATCCTTTAGCCATTGCAGCATAATTAGGAATGAACCTCCTCAGAAAGTTAGCCTTTCCTTGGAGTCTCTGTAACTGTAGTAGATTGGAAGGTGGAGGCAAGTCAAGGATTGCCTGAACCTTAAGTGGATCAAGTCGAATTCCCTCCTTAGACACTGTGAATCCAAGCAAATGACTAGAACCAACACAAAACACAGATTTGTGTGGATTGAGTCTTATTTTGTAGTGTTGGCGCCGTAAAAATATAACTCTCAAATGCTGTAGGCGATCAGTCTACTTTTGTGAATGAGCAGGGAAATCGTCAAGGTATGGTTGAACAATATGTTTGATGTCATGGAAGGCATAATTCATCTCCCTCAGAAATTTTTCCCCTGCGTTCTTCAAACCAAACGAGAGTTTCCTATAAGTGAATGTAATCCATGGACAAATAAAAGCAGTTTTAGATTGGTCCTATGGGCGGATATTGATATGATTATAACTAGAAAAACCATGCATAAATGAGAATATTTCGCATCCGGCACATTCATCAATAATATGGTCGATAAAGGGAGTAGGATAATTGTCTTTTGGACAAGCCTAATTAACATCCCTATAATCGATGCACACTCGTATTGTCCCTTGTTTCTTCATGACAAGAACAATATTGGAAACCCAATCAGTAAGAGAAACAGGGTAAATGAAACCAACATGCAAAAGTTTTTCAACTTGTATTTAAATAGTAGCAACCTTCTTTGGATGAATAGGACGGAGGCGTTGTCGCAATGGTTTGACATTAGGATACATTTTGATTTCATGTTCAACTATACTAGAGTCTATTCTTGGCATCTCCTCATATGACCATGCAAATATATCTCGAAATTCATGAAAGAGAGCATGGTAAATATCAAGTTCTGATGGAGAACAAGATTTGCCACACATGAATGTTTTCTACAATGTTAGGTTTGGTCAAAATATTGATAGAAATAGTTTCTTCGATATTTGACAGGTTTCGCTCGAACTCTACTGTATCTATGAAAACAGAATTCGAAAGAAAATTGACAACTGAAGGGTGATTAAGTTCATTTGAATAATCTCCTATGTGATCTGGAAGATGGGAATGATGATGATAATCTTCCCATGGTTCTCCTTCCATCATCATTGATTGGATGATTCCTTCATCAATAGAAAATATACGTGAAAAAGGATCAGAGGAAGTACGATATTCTAATGAACGATCTATTCATACAATTGACGAAAATGGATTTGGATTTGCCGCACAAGCCAGAAAGATTGATTTCTATGCTAGCTCAGTAAGGCTTAGCGACATGATTTCGTTATTACTATCAACTTCAAAACTATTGGTAATCTTCCCTAAGTTAGATGAAGAGGAAGATATCATGTTGCAAGTCTCAACTTTTGCCAATTCCGCCAAATTTAATGGTGATGGTAGTGAAAAAGTACCGATTAGGGAAGGTTCTTTAAAGAGACATACACCAATGTTTTGAAGAGATAGTGGGGGTCAGTGTACCAACGAAATGCTTCCAGTATCCTGTGAACTAGACGCGAAGAAGGTGAGTTAGTCGATAACTGTGATTCCACCTTTATGAGGGAATGCAATTGTATGAAAGTACGTTGAAACCACAGCTGCCATAGCATAAAACCGTAGTCTTCCTAGTAAAATGTTGTAGTCAAGGCGTCCGTCAACAACCTCAACTTCAACAGTTATTGTTTTTCCTCCTAGTTCGATTTGCAGATTACTCGATATTCCACAAGGCGTATATGTGCGTCCGTCAAAAGCTTTTAACGTTGTTGGTGAATGTGACAAAGGCAGTGAGCCAAGTGTTTTCCAACAATTCACAGACATAATACAAGTAGATGCCCCCATGTCAATAATGGTTTGATGAACAAGTTTATTCAAGGCATTTACTTGAATAAAAAATGCTAATTGCGCTGGTCACTGTGGCGTATAACCCGCATGGTTGAAAAACAAGAGATTGGAATCAGTTGGATCGGTTTCACCAATTGCTGACAACAAAGCCTGCTTTTGAGAGGGACAATTCTGAAGTACCTTAAGCATAGACATAGCAGAAGGTGACTGAGCCAAATCTTATACTATGTTATAATTCTGTGCAGCTCGAGCTTGAGGGTTAAATGTCGATTTATGTACAACTCCCTTAGGCGGTTTTATTATTAAATCTGGTGCAATAGGTGGTGGAATAGGATCATTTGAAGTCAAAGTCAAAGAGTTAGGTTGATCAGCCTGGTTATTCGATGATGATGGTTGATTTCCATAATCTTTACTCCATATTGACACCAAAACTTCAATTTTAGGCTTAGAGGTAGATAGCATAAGCACTTGGCAAGTGGAAGCATGGTCTGTAGAAACCATATTTGCCTCCAGTTTTGGAAAAGGATCAGTCAATACCGTGGATGTATTATAAATCTTTAGAAGCTTTGAGACTGTGGAGCGGTGAGGAAAATCTCGCATAAAATGCTGATCGTTACAGATCAAACACGAGTAACGAGGTTTCTTAGACAAAGGAGAGGAATAAGATGATTTCTCTTGGGGGGAGTTATGTTGTTTCTTCTTATTTTTCCCCTTCTTCTTACTTCCTGGTTTCTTTTCATTCTTTCCCTTGTCAGATGACACGACATTGATTTAGGAAGTAAGAGTGTTATCAGGTGCATTTGTAGTTTGATTAGAAATGGAACGTGTTTGACCAGATGGTCTACCTGCCATTTGTGTGCTCGAAGAACCAATCACACCATCACCGGCATGAGAGTCCTTACTCGATGGTGGATAAGGAACAATGAAAGTTGGTCGGGGTGCATTTGGGATCTTGTCGTAGAGCATGCCAGATTGTGTATAAATCAAGTCCAAATATTGGGCATGAGAAATTACTTTCTCTTCAGTGGAAACTCCACCTTTTGCCACATCCTCAGTGATTGATGGCATCAAGGATTTTATAAACCACTCAGCCAGAAGCTGATTAGGAACATAAGTTTTAACTATTCGACGACGACGATGCCACTCATGAATATGATCAAAGATATGAGTAGCAGTAGTTTGTTTAAAGTTTGTTAATAGTTCCATTCCAGTCTCATATCGTATGGGTATCTGGAAGTGGGTTAGAAATGTTTTAGCTAAGGCAATGAAATTATCAAAAGAAGCTTGTGGTAACTCAATGTACCACTTTGTAGCTGGACCAGTAAGCGTTCTTTGGAAAAGACGTAGTCTAACAGAATCATCATTCAAGGAGTTTCATGAACACCATAAATGAAAAGTCATGACATGGTTGGACGACTCTTCTCCAGGGTTTCCATTGAATTTCAGAATATCAGAAGGTAACTTATGAGGAATCACCGGCCACCAAGGTGCATAATTAATTGGGTCATTGGTGAGCTGGTTTAGATCTGGTAATTCAAGTGTCGCAACGAAAGGAAACTCTCTATTGAGGTCAGGTTGAGCATATCTAGGGTAAGATGGGATTGCCTGGGAAATAGGCCTTTGTATACCATCATAAGGCATCTGCTGCTGGTAACCTTGATAAGGGTAAATTTGTTGAGAAAATCTGGCATAAGGTTGTTGTTGAGCACCAAGATACATTTGCTGTTGTCCAATCCCAACATAAGCTTGCTGACCAGGACTTGGATAAACTTGTTGCTGACCAAACCCAACATAATCTTGCTAACCAAGTCCATGTTGAGGTTGGTATTGTTGGAATTGTTGCTGTTGGTACTAGGGATGCCAAGGCTATTGAATCAACCGTTGTTGTTGTTGGTACAACGATTGTTGATTTAACGGTTGTTGTTGCCCACTAATGTAAGGTTGACCAGGTTGTGAATACACTAAACTAGTGTAAGTCCGAGTCATTCTAGTAAAAGGTAAACTTTCCTGAAGTTGTTGGACTCTAGACACAAGTGGTTGTTGTAAAACTACCTAAGAAGGCTAGATTTGTATACCTGAAACTTGGGGATTTGAGGTTGAAGGGCCAACTTGCACATGTTGAGATACAAAAATCTAAGCTTGTGACTACGGTACAACTGTAACAATAGGTGTCGTAGGTATGGATGAGACAAATTGCATAGGTTGTGATGGATACACAAGCCTAGGTTGAACGGGAATGGTTGGCTGCCACTAACAGATAGTCATTCCAGGTTGACCTAAAGACGACGACATACCGACATATGGTTACCCCCCAGAAAATGGAGGATAAGGAGAATGTGCATATTGTTCTCCATATGGGGGTAGTCCAGTGTAAAGCAGATACATAGGATAGTAACCAGATGAACCAACTTGATATGAACTTGATGGGTCCAATTATTCGGTATCTGTTAATGAGGAACCAGATAAAATTCCAGTAGAGGATATTGGTGAAGACCAAGGGCTAGAAACAACACCTGAGTGGGTTCCCGATAAAGATTGGCAACCCGTTGGGACAGACAGAACACCATACAAGTGTGACTCAGGTGTTGTAGTAAACATTGAAGAGTTTGTGTCTGAAGGTTCTGCTGTAGCCGTAACAGATGGTACAGTCTGGGATGTTGACTCTGCCATAGTCAAATGTCCAAATAAGTTTCCTAACGAATCAATGGGTTTTTGAAAGTAATCAAGATCAAAAGGAGTAGTGAGATGAGGCGTATGAGGATACAGATAAAGTCCAGTTCCAAAATGGAATGGAGTTCCGGGTGATTCTACCTCAGGTACCTCTTCTATTGAAATCAAACCAGGTGGAAGAATTTCACTGTCTGGTCCATAATAAATTTATGGTATTTGTTGTTAAGAAAAAGAGGAAGTATCAATAGTTATAGATGTCTGAGGATGTACCAGTTGATCTTCTTCAGGTAAGGTAACAACTTCTGATTGTTCAACCTCAAGATCCGAATGTTTCGGTAAATGAACAAGTTCAGGTTGGGCTTCGTGAACAACTTCTGGTCCAGAAGTAACTTCTGATTGAACAATGATGGATTCAGGATCCACTTCTAGTTGAACAGATTCAAGTTCAGAAGTAATTTCTTGTTGAACAACTTCGGATTGAGAATCAACTTGTTGTTGAACAACTTGGGTTACCGTTTCACTAGATTCAATTCTAGTTTCCTCAGGTAATTGTGGAGATTCCACTTCAGTAATAGATGTACCAGCAACTGTAGGAGTAACTAGGGTCACAGTACTTACTGGTACAGGTGTTTCTGGTAATTTAGATGAATAACCAGAGGCTTGTGAAGTATTGAATCCAATCAAATGAGACCACTTCGACCGGATAGGTGTAGTTTCGGGTGGTAAAGGCGATTTACTTGCTGCTCTTTGCAAACAACAAGGTAAGGGTTGATTTTCCTCCATGATCGCTGATTGATTTTATTACAAAAAATAAATAAACAAAAAGGGGTGTTACACAGTAATTTATCACCACTTTCACTCCCGGTCTTTTCACTGTGTCATGTGTCTAAGCCAAACATGCTTATGACAGACAAATTCTCTCCTATGCTGCCAAATTGACCCACTTTTCCTAAAGTATTTACCTCATCGTGGTTATAGGCTTAATAAACGCGTTGAATGGCGCTGATGAACAGTCCATTCACGCTGCCAGTGCGAAAGTACACTTGATTCCTGCGATGGCCCGATTTTAGGCACCAACGCGGGGCTATGTGGTCTCTTTAGCAATGATCTGACTATCTGCACTGATCACTTGCAATGTCAGCGCTGAATCTCAGTTCGATGCCCGCGATGATCCAGATTGGGCGAATTGTTCCAACAGTCGGCCTTCCAGATGACTGCAGACCTGGTTGTTGGCCTTGTTTATGTCGCCCTTCCTTCCCTAGTGTGGTTGTTCTATCAATTGTGCTACCTTCCTTGGTGATAAGCTCTCCTTTCCCCCATTCATGGAGACTCCTTCTCCTATTTAAACTCTCACCATTAATATGCATTGCTAGTTTTTCTGATAGTTGGCTAGTTGAGCAGTGTTGTTAGTGTTTGTGAGTTTGCTAGATAGCTGGTGTGAGAGTGATAAGTGTGGGATTGTTGATGGCTTTTGGAAGGTTGTGAAGTGCCCTTGATCTTGTGTAAAACTTATGAGTGAGAGAGCTCTTGTATGTTGGGAGATCCATCTTCAAAGAGTGAATGCTTGAAGAACATGCTGACTGGACCCTTCTGAGAAGGCTTGTGACGTCAAGACTTTGGTTGTAAGCTTACTCTTATTTCATTATTAATGCAATCAATGATGTTTTCCTATGTCTTGTATGTAATGTACTTGATAGCTCATGACTTATTGACTTTGTGAGTAAATAGTTCATTGTTGTATTCGGCTACGTGCTTTGTTGTATTTCCTTTGCCTTGTTTCAGGTTGATCACTCGTTGAGGAGAAGGAAGCGGAAGCTGGAGCAGCGCAATGGAACTCCATCGACCACCGGTTGAGGTAGGCCTCCAACTTTAACTGTTTAAGGAAATCTATTGTTGATCTGTCCTTGTTTGTGACTAGACCCACTCTAGGGCTAGAGGGGTTGCCTCTGTCCGCAGAGGGAACACTTTCCTGCATCACAAAATGGCGACTCCGCTAGGGAAGGAGTTTTGGCCTTTGTTTTTCTTGTTTGCTCTTGCCTTGTTTTTTTGATTTGGTCTCTTTTGAAGTTTTGGGGATTAGTCATCAGTCCTCTGAATTTCCTGGGTTGATCTGGGAAATACTCCTATTTGATTGAAGAATTGGCTGTTTTTGATTTGGGAGTTGGTTCGCCTGTCACTGTTTTGAACATCATCGTGGATTTAATTTTAATAGTCGCACTGTCATCGTGATCACCCTTTTATAATATCCTGTTCATTGCGTAATTACACCTAACAGTCCCGACAGTTCTGGAAATCAGACCATCGCGGGAAAGTCGTGTACTTCCGCGCTGACATCGCTTTGTTGCTATGTTTAGTGCTTTATCAGTGCTTGTTGCCTGTGTATTACCCGCGCTGATTGTTGTAGAATTGATTTTCTCAGTTCTGCCTCTTGAGTCCATCAGTCCTACTGGTCCCTTGCTTTTCTCGCTTGCTTGATGATTTGTTTTTCACTGTCCATGGTTAAGGCACTTTATCGTGAGCTTTGGTGAATGAATCTTGTCCTTTTGCTTATGTGACCTAGATCACTGTTTCAAGTTCCTTGAAATCTGTTGGCTTGGTTGCTTGTTTGCTCAAGGTTTGTTTGTGGCTTTTGTTGATTCGATTGAGCCTTCCCCTTAGCTTCTTTTTGGTTGATTGTTTAGTGAATGTTATTGAACCAATTTTGGCGTTGATTTGATTTCTTTTCACTACCAAACATATATTACAATTGTTTAGATCAACCAGGCTTTTCCGCACTTGCTTGTTGCTTATTTGTTTCTTCTAGATTTAAATACATCAAAATCAAAAGTTTGCATTCATTTGGTATGAAAGTGAAAGTGAAATTGCATTTCACGTTTGCACATTGGAAAGCGAATGATAAAGATCTCTCATTAGTAGTATTTGTGCACTTTAGGAATTGGTGTCTGTATGCATTGAGTGACTACCGCTGTTGTCTTGTTTTTCTTGGTTTGGAAATGATCTCTCTACCCTCCCGTAGGTAGGTGTTCATTGAAGAAAAAGGATTTTTCGTGCATTCTAGCTACATCTTAGGATTTATTATATACATACAGTAAGGCCTAAAAACTGAAACATAATCCAAGATCAACTCTCAAATGAACTGAATAAATCTAACAACGCATTGGAACATAACACACACTATTTAGAGGTCTAGGCTAGAGACGTGCTCCGGTGTTGTTAAACCTAGTCACTTTTGTTTCCACTCAAGGTTGGGTGATTCCTCCTTCTGTGACTCAATAGTGGTCTAGTATGAAATTGTGCTCCCACGTACTGTCGAGTATATGGGGAGACCCCACTAGGTTTATCATCCTTTATCCATAGGAAGCCGTGTCTGCCGCCTTACAAACCATAACACACCGAACATAGCATTCGAGAAGATTGACTGCCGTACGGAAAGTCCTTGGTTTTCATATGACTGCCAAGGTGTATATGCAGTTTTACGGGTTGTTTGGTAAACCTTTTGCCTAGCTCTCCAGAGTAGTCACTTTCGTTCCTTTTCAGACTCCTTAAAAGAAAAGGTTCATCTGAGCACTTGCCCTTTCAGGCTCATTAAACCTCGAAAGAGATAGAGTCACCTTTTCGTCCTTTTCTTAACTCTTGAAACATGAAAAGGTCAAGTTTTGTTCCTGCGTCATAAAATTTACTGCCCACGAAATATTCCTGGTAAAAGTTCGAGTTCTTGGTTGTGATAAGAGTGTTTTTCAGGCTTGTTCTCGATGGCAACATTCCCTGAGTCTACCGGCCAAGGTCTTCCCCCAGATGGAAATCCTGGTCCATTTCCTTCATTTGGAAATGCCGGTGCTCCTTATATGGCAACATTGTCCTTGTCTGGCTTGACCATCGGTTTGCCCGTATGGTTGTTTTCAACCTCGGTGGTCCCGAGTGCCATGACTCTTGTTCCAACATCTCCTTCGTCCGAACCACAACATGATGATTCCAAGGCTGAGCCTACGCCTTCTTCCCCTGTTTCTTCCTCTTCCTCTCCTCCTTCGCCTGGTGAAAGTTTCACATCTAGTAACCAGGAGACTAAGAAGAAGAAGAAGAAGAAGAAGAAGTCCGATAAACGTAAGGCCACTTGTGCAGCTACTGCTCCAAGTACATCTCAAGTTGGAGCACCTTCTGCTCCTCCGCTGAAGGTTAAGTTTCCTTGTAAACTGTGCAAGGATGCCCATCTTCTTCGTGATTGTCCTGGCATTCCTAGGATCTTAGAAGCATGGTCTCATGATCTGACTCATCCCTCATCGTCTTCTGAAGCTCATGGCGATGCTACCCTATCAACTGGCGATAGTAAGAAGAAAGGGAAGATTCGATTCCCTTGTAGGCTATGTGAAGGCAACCATCCCCTTCACTTTTGTCTGCTCATGGATAAAGCTTCCGCTATTTTGGAAAGTCTTACAACTTCTTCACCCCAACTTCCCATTGGTTATTAGAGGCTCTCTTCAGACCCTCTCCCCATTGACAAAGAGATTGACTTAGATTCTTCTCTTGTCCGTCCTCCTCTTTCCAAACCTGGATGTGCTAAGCCTGTTCTAGACCAACCATTGGTCGGAGAGAGTGTCGACTTGGGTTCACCACCTGTCTATCACTCTGTTTTAGAAGAGCATCATGCTCATGTTCTTCTTGTCTCATCAGATTCTCTTGAGTTCGAAAATGACCCTCCTATCCCCGCTGGTCAAGAGGGTCCTTCTTTGGTTCCTGTAGAGCAGAGGTCAATCATACGATTCCCCCACCAAGTAGTTCAGTCGTTTCCTTCGACTGGAGTCATTTGACTGCATTCCACCTTCTATCCCATGTGCCTTTTCAGATTACAGTACATGCCTATGATAAGGTAGTACCTCGCACTGTCTTGGATGAGGGTGCGTCAGTTAGTCTTATGCCTTCCACTACTTGGCAAGCTTTGGGCTCCCCACAGCTTGTGTCGGTCGCACAAAATCTGTTAGCGTTTGACGAAGGAACCAGTCAACCGTTAGGGATCCTTCCGAAGTTCCCTATTACTTTGGGAGGCAAAACAGTCTATATAGACGTACTGATTGTCTAAGGTGCTCTAGAGTTTAGTCTTCTCCTTGGCCATGACTATGTTTATGCCATGGGGGCCCTCGTCTCTTCACTTTTCCATGTGGTTTGTTTTCCACACGATGGAAGAATGGTGACCATCGGTCAATTATCGTTCTTTAGTCCCCCGGTGCCTCCTACGCAGCTGTCATCCCCTCTTGGTTCTTGCTTGCAAGCAGTACCTTCTTTGCCACAGGTCAATTATGTGGCTACCCGTTCCATCTCCACGTCTGCTAATGATCATGCAGATGGTCTCGTACGTCATGTATTGGGGGCATTGGAACCCGATCTTTCATTAGTGCCTCTTGACATGTATTCCTCCTAGAGCACGTCCCTTCCATCCCGCGAAGACCTCTTGGGAGCCATGTTCTCATAAGGCCCATGAACATGAGCCGAGGACAGTTCTTATCTTGTGTTGACCTCGTTAAAAAATGAAACAAGGAGTCCCGAGGATAGTTTGTTCCTGTGTCAACCTCATTAAAAAATGAAACAAGGGCTATGAGGATAGTTCTTTTACTGTGTCAACCTCATTAAAAAAAATGAAACACCTCCCTTTCCAAATCGAGTCTTTGCTTAAGGTCTCGTAAAATCCAAGTCGAGTCTTTCCAAGATCTCGAAAGTGAACCTTCATTTCATCCACTTGGTTGAATGCAATGAAGCTTGGGGGAGATGTACCTTGTTTTGCATCGTTATGCCTGGGGGGCATGTGAACTCATAACAAGCATAGTTTTTCATTTCAAGCTTGTGTAAACATGAAACCGAATCCAAGCAGAGTTCTCCATGGTTCGAGCTTGTGTAAAAATGAACCCATACTTGATTTACATCTCGTGATTTCCGTTTATCCAATAAATTCTACTAGATGAGCCTTGGTTTTTTCATTCCATCGCCATCATCTTTTTGGCTGATCATATGCTTTCACTTGGTTGTCTTTCCTTTCTCGAGGAACTGCAATGATGAGTGGTTTTATTAGCCAGCCTCTTGACCATTACATGTTTTGAGTAGTTCCACCATTACCGGAACCAGTTGCTACCCTTTATACCACTCGTTCCTCTAGGATGAGTCACCTTTAAGCTCTTTTCTGACTCATAAAAGATGAAAAGATGGCCAAGTATTTTTCCTCTTTGAATTGTTAAAGAAAATAAAAATGGAGGTCTACTTTCAACTCTTTTCTGACTGTTTAAAGACGAAAAGATTGTCGAGTATTTTTCCCTTTTCAACTCGTTAAAGAGAATAAAAAGGCGGTCTGCTTTAAGCTCTTTTCCGACCGTCTAAAAACGAAAAGATTGCCCGGCCTTTGTCATTTCAAGCTCGTTATTGGTCATGAAATGACGTGATTTCGGTCACTTTTTTACTTTTTCAGGTCGAAGTCACTAATCATGAAAAGCACTCCTCGATCGTAATGGTCAGGTGATTTTTTTGAGAATCGTTTTATACTTTTTTGGGCTCGAGAGACACAAATCTATGAAGAAGGACCCCCTTGGAGTTTTCTTTTCCGTGTCTTTTTCAAACTCCCTAAACATGAAAAAGACTCTGAGTTTTGCCTATGTTGGACTCATTAATCCTTGGCGACATTGGACTAGTCACCATGACGAGACCCGAGCTTCTCCTCCTTAGGGCTCGTTAAACTATCACTAGGTTGGATTCAATAACATGTTTATCATCGATTTTCTATGGCAGCGAGTTACTCTTGGACATCGACACTTCTGCTTCTTGTCAGGTTGGGACATCCATACATCATCATTTGGCCTTTCCTGGGTTTGGGTTGTCATTTAGCCTCATTCCATTTGATCCATGCTTTCTCCGTCAAGCCTCTGATCCTTTGCTACCTGAATGCTGCCACCGTCTAGAGTCGTGTCGCCGACATGTTCAAGAGTATAATCCTTCTACAGTTTACATCCTTGCCTTTTCCTCTGATACTTTGTTTCGCCATCTACCACTTGTTCCTTGTCTGATGTCGTTGATGAGGGAAACATTATGGCCCTCCTGCGACGGGTCATCTCCTGTTGACATCAGTGCATTATCCAGGAGATTGATCTAGAGATCCCTCTTGGTACCTTGGAGCTTGCATGCCCCAATGGAAAGTTCTTCGCACCTGAAGGTCGATTTGCATCATTGGTCATCGATCGGGTGATTCCACGAGTGTTCAACTTCAGCTCATTCTTCGCTCTCTGTGGATTGTACTGGACAGTACCTTGAGAACCATTGGCATTATTGGTGGTTTCTCTTGTGATTGTTAACGGTTTACATCATCGACCAGTAATCAAGCGACTTTCTCTCATGCTTGACTTCAGCACCTCTATTTGCATGTTAGAATTTGTACTATTGGTCGGTTAGGTTCAAGACCCTGGGCTCAGATTACACACGCTTGGGCTGCGTGGATTGGTTCGTGATTACATGACTCATTGATGGATGGCTGCGACCATACCTGAGTCTTCATGGATGGCTGCGACCATACCTTTATCATTATCATGGTCTCATTAGCTGGGTGGCCGCATCCATACCACAGACCTAGTTCGTATGTCTTTTGGATGGCTGCGCCCGTGCCTAGACTACATGTACTTCAGAGATATCAGTTCGACTTGCGTCCAGGTCCTTCCAGATGGTGTTCCAGCTCACTTGTTTTGTAAAGCATTTCACCCCTTGTACTCTCTTGGGCTTCATACTTTAGGGGGCATCTGTTACACAGTAATTTATCACCGCTTTCACTCTCGGTCTTCTCACTGTGTCATGTGTCCAAGCCAAACATGCTTATGACAGACAAATGCTCTCCTATGCTGCCAATTGACCCACTTTTCCTAAAGTATTTGCCTCATCGTGGTTATAGGATTAATAAATGCGCTGAAAGGTGCCAATGAACAGTCCATTCGCGCTGCCAGTGCAAAAGTACACCTGATTCCCGCGATGGCCCGATTTTAGGCACCAGCACAGGGCTATGTGGTCTCTTCAGTGATGATCTGACTATCTGCACTGATCACTTGCGATGTCAGCGCTGAATCTCAGTTTTGTGCCCGTGATGATCCAGATTGGGCGAATTGTTCCAATAGTCGGCCTTCCAGATGACTCCAGACTTGGTTGTTGGCCTTGTTTGTGTCGCCCTTCCTTCCCTGGTGTGGCAGTTCCATCAATTGTGCTACCTTCCTTGGTGATAAGCTCTCCTTTCCCCCATTCATGGAGACTCCTTATCCTATTTAAACTCTCACCATTGATATGCATTGCTAGTTTTTCTGATAGTTGGCTAGTTGAGCAGTGATGTTAGTGTTTGTGAGTTTGCTAGATCGCTGGTGTGAGAGTGATAAGTGTGGGATTGTTGATGGCTTGTGGAAGGTTGTGAAGTGCCCTTGATCTTGAGTAAAACTTATGAGTGAGAGAGCTCTTGTATGTTGGGAGATCCATCTTCAAAGAGTGAATGATTGAAGAACATGCTAACTGGACCCTTCTGAGAAGGCTTGTGACGTCAAGACTTTGGTTGTACGCTTACTCTTATTTCATTATTAATGCAATCAATGATGTTTTCCTATGTCTTGTATGTAATGTACTTGATAGCTCATGACTTCTTGACTTTGTGAGTAAATAGTTCATTGTTGTATCCGGTTACATGCTTTGTTGTATTTCCTTTGCTTTGTTTCAGGTTGATCACTCGTTGAGGAGAAGGAAGCGGAAGCTGGAGCAACGCAACGGAACTCCATCGACCACCGGTTGAGGTAGGCCTCCAACTTTAACTGTTTAAGGAAAGCTATTTTTGATCTGTCCTTGTTTGTGACTAGACCCACTCTAGGGCTAGAGGGGTTTCCTTTGTCCGCAGAGGGAACACTTTCCTACATCACAAGGGGTAAGACAGGTAAAAAGTTTACCAAGAAATTGTGAACTACAGAATACCTCCTGGCGAACCAAGAAATACGGGCAAACAATATCCCCGAATGCTGTGTTCAGTGTATCATAGTGTACAAGGTAGCCAACTCAGTTACCTAAGTATGGATAACAACCTAGTGTTGTCCTCCCATATATACTCAAAAGTACATGGAGGCCCAATCCGTATTAGCGTTGTCTAATGCGAAACCACATAGTGAGAACATTCCCATATACTTTACGTATTGTAACACTTCCCTATATACCTGAAGGTACGTGGACGAGCTACGATATACTGATGTATGTGGAATGAGGTATCACACTCAGAATGTATAACAGACAAGTTAGCAACAGCTGCTATGTTTTACAACGCCGGAACATGTCTCTAGCCTATAACCTCTAAATGTTTTGCGTTAGGTGACAATGCTCCATTAGGTTAATTGATGTTAATTTTAAGTTGACTTTGATTAAGAATTTGCCTTTCAAGGTTCACCACGTGATGTATTTTCAATTCCTAGAATGCAACTAATATGATAAGCATCCTTTTCATTCAATTTTGACAATGAAAACCTTAACTAGTAGGGATAGAGCAATCAGATTCTTGTAATCAAAGAACAAAGAAGACATCTAATGCAATTTCCCTAAACTATTCCTATGAGCACACACAAACTCTTTTAATGGACAATGCAAGTTTTTCTTTTCAATTCCCTTAATGTTGTGATGAAAAAAGGAAACTAATGCACATATAATCAATCATTCGTTTTTCAAGAACGAAGACTTTACGACAGTTCCGTTTCGAAAGAAAAGAAGGCTTTTACGACACTTTCTTTTGAACAAAGATTAATTGAATATAAACTAACTTTGACAATGAATTGATAGTGATAAAGAAATCATTTAAGAAACACTAAAAAATCAAAGAAAAAGTAGGGTTGGCAAAGGAAACACAAATTGATTTCAGAGACACAAGCATCATTGACCTTTTAGCAAGCAGAAATAGAAGGAAATTTGGCAAAAAATCAACTCAAAGGAGGGATTTTTGTCCTAATGAGGATCAGTGTAGCCTTGAATGCAACATAGTGTGCTTTAGAGCACTGTCCTCAAGCCAAGGGTGCTCTGCAATGCTCTGTCTCTAGACCAAGCATGTATTGGTGCTAGAGAGGCAATCTTAGGGGCTTACAAGCACATTTTTCACCAAAAAAAACACTTCAAAAGGCTGAAAGAAGATCAATGGAAGCAAGTAAGGTCTACTAGAGTGTACTAGGATGAAGGTAAACTACCCGGAATGATGATCATTCCCCAGCGGATTTGCCAATTTGTTATGAGGAATTTTGCATCTACTAATAAATACTAATTCCCTAGGTAGGTAGCTAAACCTAGAACAATAGATTTAAAGTGCTTATCCTTTTTCTATAGACGATAAATAAGACAATTGGAATCAAAGGACCTACTTTTTCTTTCGATTTACTTTTGTCTCCTTTTTATGACTCCCATCACTCCTTCTTGAACTTAACTCGCTCAAAAAGTAACTGCAAGCATTAACAAAAGACAGAGAACCAATCAAAGTAAGGGATCTATCGATTATAAGTAAATGGAATCAAATACATTCACACATATAAACATCATATATCAAGATAAGCATATGGAAAAAGGTGTAAGAAACTTTATTAAGTAGAAGGAAGAATTACAACCATGAAGTCCGATCCATTATCACTCTTCCAGCTTCGGTTCCAACCAACATCACATCAATAGCACAACACTCTGACAGCATAACACTACTTGCTTATACTGTCAATCTTCACACCAAAAATATCTCCTTACAAATTCTCAAAGTTCAGTCCTTTATCACTTAGATGAGTGCTCAATTTATAGGAAGTCGGAGGAGGTTTTGTCATAAATGAGGGTATTGAATGGCCTTCCATACTTAGAGTTGGTTTCCATGGAGGAAGGGATGAGAGGATAGGAGGTTACTTAACTCATTCCTCATCCATTTTCAAGCTCATAGGAGATGATAAGTGTGGGAATCTTCTAGAAGGCTCCAGAAGATAAGAATATTCCCAGAACCCTATGTGAAATTCGCTCAATCTCACCTAGCATAGGTCAAAGTGGGCCTAAGTGCTCTGCAGAGCACCCTTTCATAGGCCTACCTACACTAGTCCTTCAAGGAGTCATTTTAGGATGTCTTCAGGCCATGAAAATTTCAGGGAAGGAAGCATTCAAAGTGTTGACTTGTTTAGGGCATGTAGCAACTAAATTAGGTTTGATGAGCCCTAATAGTATTGATTTGGATGATGGGAGTGATGTTCCCTAATGGATCTGTAACACGTGGTCATTTAGTTTCCATGACTCATATCATACAACCTGTCCATCCTGCATAAGGACTCCACTAAGTCCTCTCTTGCAAGCATCTGTACATACTACAGATTCTTTCTCTAGATCTACAATCTTTAACACTGGTTCATGTGTCAATAACTGCTTGAGCTGCTCAAAACTAACCTCACACTCCTTTGTCCATTCAAACTTATTACCTTTCATTTGCAATGACGTAATAGGATAAGAAATTTGTGAGAAGTTCCTGATGAACTGCCAATCCCATGAAAGATCTTGCCTCATCTACATTTCTAGGAGATGCCCACTCCATGATAACTCTTACCTTTTCTAGATCTACTATTATTCCCTTCTTGGAGACAACATGTCCCAAGTAATGTACCTCAGTCTGAATGAAACTTCACTTGCTGAGCTTGGAATACAACTGATGCTCTCTTAACAACCTCAACACGCTGCCAAATGCTCGACATACTCTTCCTCATTTTTAGAATATACCAATATGTAAATAATGAACACAATAACAAATTTATCCAAATAGGGACACAACACACTGTTCATCAAGCACATAAAGGTAGTTGGAGCATTAGTTAAACCAAATGGAACTACAACAAACTCATAATGCCCATACTTGGTTATGGCCCTCTAAATTAGACACAAATTAAGGCCCATCTAACCTTTCTTAGTCACATGAAGGATATATTAAACCTATCCTTATACACTTAATAATGTTTTTTTAGCTTTAATATGTTCATTAGTAAGGTTTAAAGATAATTGCATATTTGTGCTTAATATTATTTATTTTTGTAGAATATTGTGAGAATATTGGGAAAATTATGACGATTTGGAGGAGGAGATAATCTAGGGACTTGATTCCTACTACAAGAGGATCAAGATTGGATCATAAATCAACAGGATATTATGAAATTATTGCACAAATTCTAGAGCTCTAGTGATTGAGAAAATCTAGGAATTTTGTTCCCAGTCATTTAATACAGATTCCTAGTACTGGGAACTAGATCCACTATTTGAGGGATTTTGGAAGGGAAATATTCCTCCTTTCAAGTAGAATTATTCCTCATCATTTTGTATAAGTACAAATCTGAATTTTCCTCCAAAGGAATGTATTTTTTAGTCTTCTTGTGGAGAAAACTTGTATTTTTGCAGTTCCACTTTCATTTCTACCAGGGATGTAATTGGATTGATTCAAATAATGAATTTGGGTGTCATTTTTAGCTTCTAAAGCTTGGCATCCTTCATATGGCTTTGATTATCCTTGGGCTTGGCCGTCCTAGGAGCCTCAGATCCCTTTTTTATAATTTACTTTTCTTCTTTTCACTTATTATTCACATGCATCTCTTGTTCTTGTTTTCCTATTTCTGCATTTAGTATTTATGATTTTTTGCTATAGGATTGGGTTAAATGGTTGAAGTGAGTTATTTTGTATGCTATTTACAAAGTCAGAAGAATTATTTCATCCTTGGAAAAACTTTGGAAGGTCATAGTAATCATTGAGCTACTTGGATTAGTTTACTTATTCACAAATCTAAAATTTCTGGAAGTCCCTTGTAGCAAATAGTAGTAATTTTCTGCTATTTTTTAGAACATTTTAATGAACTTCATTTGGGTTGATTCCAATTGAATTAGGTTATAAAAACATTCAAGTTAATAATTTTTTTCACCCCATTTCATTTTCACTTGATTAGGTTAGGCATTTGATAGTTTAACTAGCTCACTAGTTCTCGAATTTCCATAGTTTAGACTAGTAATTTTCTGCTATTTTTTAGCACGTGTTAACAGGGTTATTTTGAAGTGATCCACTTGGAATGGAGACTTATGACATCCTAATTAATAGAAAAAAATTTCCCATACAATTTTCATTTGATTTACTTGGTCATTTGGTGGGTTATCTCCTCACGTAGCAATTATTATAGGTTTTAGCCCCATACAAAAATTACATGCATACGAATTCTAAAAACACAGAAAATAAAAAAATGCGAGAGCATAACACATAAAACACATATACACAGAGATTTTTCCCTGGATCCCAAAACCAGGACTACCAGCTTGATTTTTCATTGTGTTCCTTTCAATGTTACAATACATATTTATACATGCTGAAGCATCCAATACCATGGACCGAAAACCATCGTGTCTAAAACCATGTGTGAAAATCATGCAAAAAACCATAGGTAGGTCCGCCCAACCTAACATAGGGTCCGAAACCAAAATTTTCGGGGGCAGCGAGTGGAGTTACCTGCACCCATCAAACCCCCTGTGACTCCCCCCCCTACGCAATCGGCACAACGAAAGGGGGGCTCTGCCCCCCTTCTAACCCCCCGGTTAACTACGTGGGCTAGTCATGGAAAGAATATAACACAACACAACAGAAATTAGAGGGAAAAAAAAGGAAGATGAAAAAATAGACATCAATAATAAAAAGGCACTTGAGAATCACTTGACAACTTTTTCTCATCTTTTGATCAAGATAGGAAAAAGGAGAGAGACAAATCACTGGATAACAAAGAAAAGAAAATCAAAAGGAAGGCAAACTGAAGCAAAGGAAAGCAAGGGTGCACAAGAAGAAGGTTGAATAAAAAAATTAGTAGGAAGATTTTGCAGCTAACAGGTTGCATGTGTGATTTCCTTATTGATATGTGAATGAAGAGTACATGCATATGTTTATTTGGTTCATTTGTTATCATTGGCATGGTCTTTTCCTGGTTTGATAGTAGTTTCAGCCACTCCTTTCCATTTCTTCGATAACCATGGTGTGATGGGGTTCATTCTTAGCTGAGCCTTGAATCAATATTATTAACAACACTAACAATAATGTTAAAATTAATATTACTATTTAAATAATAATATCATTAGTTTTAATGTTAATAATATTATCAATATTAATGATATTACTATGATTTTAATTTTAGTGAGTAAAAAATTTCAAACACACTATTTAATAATATGATTTATAAACTTAATTAATATAAAAGTAAAATTTCTTTATAATTAAAATTAATTATTAAATTTGAAACTATTTTCAACTAATATTAGTAAATATTTAATAATTAATTAAAATATTGTAATTAATTAAAAATATTATAGTAGTGCCTAGAGGCCTTCTGCAACTAATAACCGGGAGGAGATAAAAAGTGATTAAGGGGGAGATTAACGGTGTCAAAATCCGAAAATTTAACAATTTGAAAACGAGATTCATATTGGGTATAAAAATCTGGCAGCCTTATTGGCATATAATCAGTTTTCCTATTAAGCTTTGTACTGATATATATATTGGTATTTAAGCTACTTCTGAATACACTGTACACTCGAATTTAGGGTTTGTTTTCTCCGTACTTAGAAATTCTCTACTTTACTTATTTTATCCATATTATTAACTAGTCTAGATTTATCTTAATCAATTTCTAAGATTTATTAGCACATGAAAGATTTAGGTTTATTGTTTAAGGCGGTCTTTGAACTCTGCAACACGTCGTGGAAGCAGTGCTGCAGAACGTTATAAGATTTATTAGCACATGAAAGATTTAGGTTTATGCTTGGTTTCTTTTATTGTTTAAGGCGGTCTTTGAACTCTGCAACACGTCGTGGAAGCAGTGCTGCAGAACGTTAAAAGAAGGCTGTATGTGTCAGAATATCATTAAAAATTTTTGAAACCACAATGGCATTGCAACAGGAAGATGGGAATTGTGAGCCTTGGAGGGGTTGGCAAAACAGTCAGTGATTCAATAGAATGTGCAAATCCACTGAGGTATTAGATCATGAAAGGTTTATGTGAATTTGATTGTTAGAAAGATGTTTTTACTAATTTTAATTATTGTATTTGACATGTTTAGTTTATAAAAAGTATTTTTTTTATTGCTTTAAGTCTTGTTATTGTATTGGGATACACTCTGTAAAAACTTATGAAAAAACAAATAATAACAATACAGACCAAAAAGATATATTCTCCCTATAAAAATATATATATTTTTTAATTTTAATGAAAGTTTACTGTCTAAACTATCTTTTGAAATATATTATATGAAAAAGGTTATTAAAATCTCTAATTTAATTCAAAATGAGCAACCACCTTTATTTATTTGATTGGCAAAAGCTCCTCCATTATTACATTTGATGCTCAGCTATGGCATTTAAGAGGGCGGTATATTACTGCAGCAAATACCACCATTAGCACTAAGTTCACATCTAGGTGTGTCTTTTGTACAGTCAGCATCTGTTTTGCAGTGCACATTGGTATTGCAATGGTAATTATAGCCTGCGGCACTTACGGGTATGATAGGTATGATAGTATCTTCTGGCTCACTGGAGGGTGTGCATGCAGCACTGACTGGTATGATAGGTATGGTAGTATCTTCTGGCTCACTGGAGGGTGAGATGCGTATGCCTGCAGCACTGACTGGTATGATAGGTATGATAGTATCTTCTGGCTCACTGGAGGGTGGGATGGGTATGCCTGCAGCACTGACTGGTATGATAGGTATGATAGTATCCTGTGGCTCACTGGAAGGTGTGATCCCTATTGTACGAGGAATGCCTGCAAAATTCACCATAATAAAATTAAACAAAACATTCTGTTAGATTAATCATATCATCAAATTTGATCACAAACTAATTCATTTTCAAAACAAAATAAGTGATTTGAAAAATGTTCCAATAAACCATCTATCTACCATCTATCTTGAAAAACTCTTTGTAGATAAAATATTATAACATATTATAGACAAGCTAACCTTCATTAAAATAAATTAACCAGATAAATTTAATCTTACCCTGAACACTTAAAATCAAGCAAAGAACTGCAATTAATCCCACAAACATTTTAAAATTGATTGAGATGAGAAAGAATTTTCCCATTTCTCTCTCTCCACAATAATGCACACAACAGACCAAAAACAATGTCTCCCGATAATATTTTGTTTAAAGTCCTCAACAAAAAGCAGCACTGCTTATAAGAACCTTGCTAACTATATTTATAATAGTGCGAGCCTGCTATGACCTGAAAGATATGTTTTCAGTCTATCCCGCATGCAATGAAGATGCAGACTGATATATTTATTTCCTTCCAAAATATCTCTGATAGAATCTCTGAAATTCTGTGGTTTCTCTAAAAACTGATGTATTTATTTCATTCCAAAATATCTCCAATAGAATTTCTGAAATTCTGTGGTTTCTCTGAAATTTGAGAGAAATTCTAGGCAAAAATACTCTTATGGACAATCATGAGAATTTCCTTGGGCACTACAAGTTAGGGTTTTTTTAAGCTGGAAGCTTGAATAATTTTTATAAATAAATAAGCATATCATAATATGTTAAGTTATTTGGCAATTATTTATGGCCATCTTTCTGTTAAAATAAAATGATATTTGAATATTATAAATGTAGCAGGAATTGATTTTGTATCTATTTTGAATTAGCAAAGTAACAAAATGATTTAATGGATAATTAACATATTTTTGTAATTTAATATGGTGATTCTCAATTAACTTGGATAATTTGTATTTTATTTTATTTATATTCATTCAATTTTATTTTAGGATATAATGACCCACTTAAAAAGGTGAAGGGTTATGATTGTGATCATACAATATCTTTATGTCTGCTTGAATGTGATAGAGAGAGTTGCATATTCGGAGATTGATAAGAATTAGATCTTTCACAAATATATCAGTAGACTTTATGTGTATTTGATTATGATAAAGTGAGTTGCATATTTAGAGATTAATAAGGGCTAGACCTTTCACAAATATATTAGTAGACTTTATGTGTACTTGATTATGATAAAGGGAGTTGTATGTTTCGAGATTAATAAGGGCTAGAGGTTTAAAAAGTTTCAATAGGCTTCTAGGCATTTAATTGTTGCTACAAAGTAGGATCCTATGTGTTTAGATAGTGAATGAAAATGATGAAATGAAATACACAAAAATCCCTCTGAAGGATGTGTAGGAAGTAGAAGTGGCTAGTAAAATCCAAGCTTTTGATATGGGCTAAATAAGACATAATGATTGACAAAGAACAACACGGCCAAGATGACCATGTGTGTGTGTGTGGGTTAATTTAGTGATTGGGCTTGTGTTTCTATCTCTATATGTTTTGAGGTTGGAGGGAATGTGTGATTAAGGATGAAGAGCATATATGCTAAAAATTTAGTGAGTCTAATTTTGTAATATGTAATCATACCTATAATAATACTACAAGTAGTAAGTGTTAAGATGGTTATAATAATAGTACACCTAGTAAGTATTAAGATGGTTATAAACTTAGTGAGACTTGGAAACCCACCAAACCCCAATGATCAGGTAACTATATCTAATTGTTTCATTCTTCCTTTTTTGATACCCTCGTTACCTACTTCTAAGCCTATTTAAATTTTTAGTCTTCTATTTTATCTTGCATCCTACTTACATCCTTGACCATTTTCCTTTTTAATGGCTTCACAACGCCTTTTATTTAACTTTTCTTCCCTCCCCTCCTTTATTTGATCACATTTTATCTTCTCTACCTTTAGTTTAATGTCTAAACATCTCCACTCTTTTAGAATTTAATTTCCCTCTTTTATTTAATTTTGTATACATCATTTTTTTTCTTCTTATATCATTCCATTTTGTTTCTTGCTTATTAATTTTAATCATATTTCTCAATAGTTTCAAATCCCATCATTATCCTTTACCTTACCTAATTTATTGTGTCTCTCGTCTTCCTTTCAATGCTTTTAAGTAATAATCTAACCTTAGGTAGACAAAATATTGATAAAGCATTAATTTATATTTATATTAATAATACTATTCAAGGAAATTATTGAAAATATAAATAAAATTGATCTTATCATTATTATTTACACTATTATAAACAATATGAATAGTTTTAATAATATTATAATTGACTCTTTTATAATAGCACCTTAACTAATATTATCAACCAAACATATCACATTATAATATTATTGTAAATATTAAGATTACATAATTAATTAATATCTATTAATATTAATGAGTCCTAGCCTATTAATCAAATATTAAATAACAATACTAAATTTTTTTAGTTAATAGTATTTTTCCCTTGATTAGGGGAATCAACATTTGGGTCAATTTGGTACTTAAGTGCTAATTTTGAAGCTCAATGACAAATATCAACCATGGGACAATATTACTCTTTTAGAGAGGACCAATTTTGACTATTGAAGCTCTCAATTTGGACAAGGGAAAGTGTAATTTTGAATTAAGACACACATGTGCTTATTTAATAGGGTAACCTTAAAAAATAAATTGGACACCCATGAATGGCTATACCTACAAGTCAAGTGACCCTCATTTGGACATCATCATGAAGAATTTATTATATTCTTCTTTCTTTAGTTTGGCTTACACAGGTCTTGGATGGTTGGTGGAAGTTCACTCACACAGGTTTGAGATTGGAGGGTTTGAAAGTCACAAGTGTCTAGGGTTTTGGGTCACAATAGGAGGATTGTAACACACAATTTATGATTGCAGTAGCATGCAGGTTGGCGCATCCATGAGGCTTAAGCATTTCAAGGGCACACACATCATCATCCATGAAGTTGGGACCTAGGGTTTGGTTTTATCAGTTGCCCATAGATTTCACTCATTATTCAAGGGTTAGTGAGTTGACTTCAAACAATGATAGTTGATTGCATGCTTCTAAAGTAGGGTTTTGAGTATTACCATTGTTAGGTTCATCTCATGGATATTATTTAGTTAATTTGCTCCATAGGTTTATGGTTTCTTATATGGATCATTGTATTCTCTCTTGATGAATCATTCAATGACAATCTAATAAGAAGAATAATTTGAAATGGTTTTCATGGTAGTGGTTTTTTCCATAGTCTCCAACCAATCCTAATGTCTCTATGTGTGAACACTTTCCTTCTTTTATTCCTTTATGTTTCGTTGCATTAATGATGATGATGATGATGTTATTTCTATATAATTGCATATGTTATAATGTTGTAAATCTGAATAATGTTATGATGTTATGATGTTATGCGGTGAATTCTATATGTAAATGATGAAATGAAATATCAAAGCAAAGAACAATATATCCATAAGAAAAAATTAAATTAACATGGTATGAGAGCTGGGCTAAAGAAAAGTCATTGAGATCACCTTATGAATACACCTTTGATGGAAGTGAGAGAAGATGTAGGAGACCTAAAATAATACTAGGGTTTGAAAAAAACCCTAGGGAATCTATCTATTATTGTTTTAGGGATATTATCAAGTTAGGGGTTGGAATAAACCCTTGATTATAAACCCTAGGCAGTCTACTTATTATTATTTTAGGGATATTATCACGTTAAGGGTTGGAATAAACCTTCTATTATAACAAATATTTGAGAAATGCAACCTAGAAACCCTAGTGTTAGGTTCCAGCAAAGTGGCTTTTTAAAACATGCGATCATAGAAGTGCAATCACTCATTTTCTCATAGTTGATGAATAGCGAGATAGTTTAACCCTCGCTAGATCATGCTTAAATTTCTTGTTTTAGAATAGAGAATAAGATTTGCTCAAATAGTTCAAGCTTGGCAGATCAGATTAGATAGAGAATTAAAGGGCCCAACTGCTCAATCTGAGCCCTTGGTTGAAATAAGGATAGATTTAGATAGGAGGGCATCCAAAAGAAAAGAGGAAAAGTAGGGTTTGCTAGCTCAAATGCACCCAATCAAAGGAAGAAAAAATGTTAGGTATTTTAGGTTGGGTAGGCATATAATTATGAGGTTGTAGAAAGCAAAGTGATGTTCAGTTTAAACAGTATCACGAGCATCAGGGAAAAGTGGATACAAGTTCAGTGGAGCATGACTGACTTCCTCTTTCATTTCCCCCACAAATTTCACTAACATCCCCTAAGGATATTGAGATTTGCTCAATAGTCCTAATCCATTTAATTTTTGAGAGATACTAAGCAAAACATTGTCTTTGCTTGGTAAACACAAGCCACATTTCTTGTGTAAATGTAACATCTCATTTCCCCTTCATCTCCTAAAAAATCTAATATTTACCCTATAAACTTAGCATTTCCCTATCACTTGTCATTTAACATCCTAACTTTAGTATATAACTCCTATATTAATGTTTCCCTACCCCTACTATGTATTAAAAGCAAAAAACCCCAAAATACTATATATATCCCACCCCCTCCTAATATGGCTATGGTTCAAATAGTTCTTGGGAATCATTGGTCCATCTGGGGCCAATGATAGCCCATCACGTGTCCTACTGGGCTTTGTGAGACCTCTCGTCAAACAAATAACCATACCCTCCTCACCTGCGCAATAAACTCATTTAATTAACCTTTGGTTAATTAAAATATCGGGTTCACTCTACATTTGCCAAATAAACCAAAGTTTGAAACCCACCAAACCTTACAAAAATTAAAACTTATCACGCGCGTTGTTCTGTTAAACCCCTAGAAAGTCACCTTCCCTTCCATCGTCGGATCACCTTCACGAGATGTGACGGTCCTTATTGATATCGGAACCGCCCTGATGTCAGGTCGTTAGTACCCGACAGTCCGCGGTTTTCCTGTCGTACACAGGGACACTTGGCGCATTCCCACTGCATCGGGCCGACACTGACAGAAACCGCCACCATACCAAAGGCAGTCCGATAGAAACTGGATACCACACTCCGTCCTTCCACCCACGTCACTATCCTGTCGGCTAGTACGTCATCACTCGCACTGTTCCTCACGCTGCCATGTTGTCCATGTCACCCTCCTAGTCAGCAATCGTGTCAGCGACCACGTCACCCTCCGTACTCCACTACTGGACAAAGCAACGTCATGGTGACGTCATCCCCAAAACGCACCAAAAAGGCCCGAAAAGTCCAAAATTTTATAAAAAGTCGGGAAAATCAATTGTTTTGTTTATTTCCAAATTGGTTGACTGTGCAACCCTGCATGTAGTTTTACGACGAAATGGCCACCATTGATACATAGTTCATCACCCTGCTAAGTCAACTTCACAGTTCGTTGGTCCAGCTCCACTTGCAGACTTCAGCATACACCGGGGACCCGCAAACCAGGTATTTACCTCACAGTCGTCCCTCAACCCTATTTTAAGAAATTTCTCCAGTAAAATCGCCTGTAAAAGCTGAATTTAAATTGAAAGAATTATTCCCTGTGATCCTTACACTAAAAAATCATTGTCCAACCGTTAGTTACCGGAGAAAACCTGCAAATTTTGTGTGTAACCTCTGTAAATCGCCTGTGAAAACTCCAATTCGAGCCGGCCTTTCACCTCTGAAATTGTGTAAAATTACCATCAAGGGAGAATTCTTCTCCTGTTTCTTCCAAAGTTCCAAGCTACTTGTGTAATTTCCTCTGAGAAACCAAAGCCTCTGCTCTGCTGCCTGTTACTCCAAAGAATTCTAAACCTAAGGTCAGGATCACTTACTAACTTGAAAGGGAGGCTATCTTCACAGTCTTATCCAACCTCCCCACTACAGTTTTCATAATTCATCTTTTACTCCATGAATGCTACCCAGTGAGGTAACCACAAGATAAATTTCAGTCTACAATATCCTCACAAGAGTCTTAAAGCCACAGTTATCTTTTCTGTTGTTCCATAAACCTACATTCCAGTGAAGACACAATCAATTAAAGTGTTGAGGCTCCAGTGGCTCTCAACATTGCCCCCTTGAATGCACCACATAAGGATTTGGAGTGGTTACCTCTGGCAGACAGGGACTTCTAAATTAAGGACATGATGGGTCTCAAGTCTCACCTCCATACCTTTTGTCAATTCAGAAACAGCCATAGAATAAAACTAATGTCCTGAGGATCTTGGAATCCAACATGCCCATCTACTACATCCCTTCAGTCAATGTGCTACCTGACTTCATTCATATTTGCCATGCAAACTATGATCCCACTCAAAGAGAAATCCTCACTCCAGATGGATCTGTATTGTTCTACATTACTCCTCAATCCATAAATGAAATGCTGAACTTTGAGCCTCCTCAACCTCTCGTTCCTCTCACAATGAAACTCCTTCTTGATCAAGGTGCAAAACTATCTAGCTCAGAAATAGCAAGAGTAGGTGAGTTATTTATGGAACCATAGTGCCAGGCTGATCATCCTCCACCTTATCATCAAGTATCATTCAATGAAACATGAAAGCTCCTAATAGATATGATATCCTACATTCTAGGATGCAAAACCAGTGAGTTTGTGGATGAAACTGTGTTTTTGCTAATGTCCATGTTCACTCCAGGACAACCCCCTGTTATCATGTATGACTATGCCACCTTCATAGCAAACAAAATCCATGAACAATTCCTGATGTTGGAGAGATAAAGAGTGTTTAATATACCTCTTATATATACCATTTGCTGCTATACTATCATCCTGATAGTTTCCAAGTTCCTCTCAGGAAACTAGACTCCAAAGGAGAGAGGAGATCTGTCATATTCTAGACATCAGTTTTCCATGAAGTCCATCTCTCACCCTACACATATTGTGAGTTTATCGACATGTTCATTTACCCAACCACTTGCCTGTTGATGATGACTCCTCCTGGCAGGCTCACTGCTGAAATGCAAAGAATTCTACATCTTTCAAGGGGCTACAACATTGGTGATTGGTACTTCTACCAAAACCATATAGTTATCAAGATTTATGGTTGTGAGCTGCCCCCCTACAAATTGCCAAGATATGTCCCCATGAGACTTTTTGCCTTGGAATATTTCAGGCAATTCAGTAGTGCAGATTTGACTCATTTCCATGGAAAAAACAAGAAGGCACAGCTCAAGATTAGACACCAATTGGGTCCTTTTGTTTTCAATAAAAGGGAAGAAGCCTCGAGTGATGCAAACAATATGCTAAGGGAAGAAATCATGCTGAAACAAAGTTTTTATTGGGCACCGTATGACCCTGAACATTTTATAAGCTATAGAAGAGTAAAAAACAGGATTTCAGGATATGTGCACAAACCAATCCCTCACATTGAACAATATGCAAATCGACAAGAAAGGGTAGAGGGCACATTAATTGAGGAACTTATTGAAGAAGAAAGATTAGAAAAATAAATGAAAGATTATGAGAGGAGAATTGACCTGGATTATTTTGCACAGGTCTCTTTCACACAGCCTCAACATATTGGAGCAAGCACATCATCTGCTACATCTTCACAATAGTTGGCTCAAGAAGCCACTCCACCTATATGGAAAGGTAAAGAAATACAACATTCTGAGCAACAAAGTACAATGGTGGAACAACCATCTACAAATCAAGAAAAGGGTCAAGAACAAGGCCCTTCAACCCAAGTAAAGGCAGTTGAAATCTCTGTACTACAAAGCCCTCACAATGAAGAGAGAGCTAAAAAGAGGGACAGACCTGAAGACACACCTACAGGGGCATCTACAGATCAGCAAGGGGAGAAGAGACAAAGACTAAACCCCTATTTTGAGGAGGAGTTCACCGAAGAAACAACAGGTAACATTAGGGGTGAGGGAACTTCCGAACAGTAGATCCCTCCAATTTTGGAAACATCGGCTAGCTCCTTCCAGCAGGAGCAAGAGAGACAACCTGGTGTGGAGGTTTCATCCACCAAGCAACAGAGCAAGCAGGGCTCGGATATCAAGAGAGCATTCACAGAAATTAAAGCTAGAAATGAACTAGTGAGGTTTCAACTTTATAATCAATTGTTAAGAATGGCTCCTACCAATCAACAAAGGCTGATGGCAACCTATGATATGAAGGCGGGAAAGATGACTCTTAGTCACTTCAGGGCCACTGTACAGCATCCACAGTCAGCTGTAGAGTATATTAGGACCAATTTGGAAGTTCTTGCCAAAGACATCCATCCAATAGACCAGATTGAGTTGCACAAACAAGCTGGAGAAATGGTATACTCCACCTTGGCAGACAAAGCTCTAATGGCACATAGATTACAAAATTCATTATATAACACTTCTGCCCAATTAGAGCTGGAGAAATCCTCCTCATTGGCTAAGGATAATAGAATAAAATCCTTGGAAGAAATTATTATAGAATTGGGACATGATCCCAAATATCCCAAAGGCGCACATACTTTAATAAGGAAAAAGGAGGAGGACATAGCAGCCCTGAGAAGACAGTTGAAGATGGCAGCTACAATAAATCCTCAAACCACAGAGGTGGCACAGCAAAAGGAAGAAGAGGATGTGGTCAGCTTACTAATGAGGATGAACCAAAGATTGTTGGACACAAAAAAGACCTTGGAAGAAGCTCTACAAGGAAAACAGCAAGAGTTGGCCTCTCAGCCAGCCCAAACAGCTCCAATCCTCATAGCTCCTCCTCCAGCAGTCACTACAACAGCACCTCCCCTTGATCCAGCATCAACAGTAGGTACCTCAACTTCAGCATCAGCTACAGCAAGTGCACTACAGGAGGCAAACTTAAGCATGAAGGAAATGATGAAAGAGATAAAAGCTTTGGAGATACAAAAGGTAGAGTTGAAGGAAGCCAAGGAAAAACTAGCCAAAATTGAGGTTAGTTATGAAAATTCAAAGATGACTGTAACTGAGAAAACCAGGGAAGTAAAGGCTCTAGAGAACAAGATAAAATCCTTGGAGAAGGACCTCACTCTCCATAGAACCCTAACAGAAATAAAGACCATTTTATGGGATAAAATTGGCCAAGCTATTGTTGATCAATGGATAGCAATACAAACTATTTTTGATCAGATAGAATTGATAGGATTGGCTCAGTATGAAACTCAAAAGGCCAGGGTATTATTGGCCAATAAACCTGCGCAAGCCAATCAAATGATTCATTTTTTGAACACACATACCAGTGAACAATTAACATCCCTGGACATTCATAACAGGACAAAGACTATTCTAAGAGTCAAGAAGGTGCTAACTATGAGAAATTTTGCTTAGACAGTAGAAATAAAATGCCAGGAAATGCAAGCAGATATAGAAGCCTTCAAACATAAATTTGCAATGTTACAATGCAAACGTTTACCTAGCCTGGTCACTAGTAGTGGGAAGCTATTAAAGCAAGAACAATATGCTCATAGGTTAAATACCTATATGAAAAATCAGATTACAACATCATCAAGCAGCATAGAAGAGATAGTCCCTCCCTCTGGAGAGAGTTTGTATGACAAACGGGAAAGTTTATTCTTTATTGAGCATGAGGTGGCACATCTTTTTGATTTCTAGCCAAACTATTACAGGTACATTGAAGCTCATGAGACACTAATCAAATTGAGAAAGCATCAATTACCAATAGATCAGTGGTGGCAGAGTATGCTGGAGGTTTTACCAAAATAAGTTGAGTTCTCCTTTTTGTAAATTGCTAGTATTACAATTAAAAGGTAATATCAGGAAAAATCAAATTAGTTGAGGAAGAAGATTCGCACCAAAAGACAAAACAGGGTCAGGCACAGGTGGAAAAAGACATCACAATAGGAACGCACATCAAGGAAGCGGTCATCAACCGACTATCAGAGTCAAAAAGTCAACAACAAACAGGACACCTACAACAACTAGTACAACATGTTTATTTCCTCGGTTATTGTTGCGCGGTTTTTTATACATTAGTTATTGCTTCTGCAGAGTAGATGGATAAATTTATATCTAGATATTTCCCTACGGGATATTTTGTAAACTTCTTATAAATATTTTCAAAAGAGATGTATTATCGTTGGCTGATGAATATCATTCTAGACCTGCTCTGTAAATTTTGAGAACTACTCTGAAATAAAACTGTTGGATGCTGTGTTGGTGAATTTGCTAGATGTGGAATCAATGGCTGAAGGATGTGTTGTAGAATTCTTGTGTTGATGCATGGATCAATAATTTTTTCTTACTCTTGAGTTACTTTATTCGTATTTTATTTATCATCTGAATACCACGTTCTAAATTACAGGAAGAAAGGATAACCTAGAATTTACTATCTGTACTCTATTTTCAGTTCCTGTAGTTTGCTGTGTTTTCCACAGGACCATCATGGGCAAGAATTCTGAAGTGCTCTTGTCTCCTTGGTTCATACACATTAAACATCATCAAGGAATTCTTAATTGCTCCCTCATAATGTTACAAAATTTCCCTCTATTAACATAATGAAAGATTCTTGATTGCCTTTCATTTCTTGACTTCATTTCATTCTACTCTCTACTTCAATATTGTTCTATGTTTAATTATCCTACTCTGAAATATTCCCATTGCCAAAGAAACCATATCCAAAATTTTATTTCATTAGACTCCATCAACCCAATGGTCTGAACTTCTCTCAACTTACTGCCTTGTTCTAGTGAATGTCATCTTCCAAACACCAAACAAAACTTGTGTTTCATAACTAGTCTAATATACAATCAAACAAATCTAAATCACAAAGAGAGAGCCCTCTCTGGTTGCAAATTGGCTAGCATCTGCAACTGAAATATTGGTTAGTGGTTACCTCAGTCGTATTCCCTCCCGGAGCCAGGGAACAACCTGAGTGATAGCACCTAGCATGATCACTGTGTAGATATTCTAACACTTATGTCAGATTTGATGCATCTCTAGATGGGTAGTCTATATTAGGCCTCAGTGCTGATGAAGTTGAAGCCTACAATGTTATATGGACAATGGACAGTCATGAATCTTGAGGGATGGTTCAAGAGGGAGATCATCACCTCTCATTGAAGATAAGTACTTTTATATTTATGTTACCTCTTTGTGATTGTATTCTTGTTTAAATTTATTGCTTTGATCATTACTTATACTTCTTGCATGTATATGTAAGCACTTGGATACTTTTAACCTCCTCATGGGATGGGATAAGTGTATCCTTCTTGAGGATCATTTAAGGTGTAGCAAAATAGGGCTAGTGTAGGAAGAAAAGAGTTAGCACTATAAAAGGAAAAAGGCACTTGATGAAAAGTTAACAAAGTGGTCCAATTCACTATGTTAAATAAGAAAGTGCACAGGTATTTGCACGCTACAAGGTAGACATGGTGTATCGTTTCAAAGTTATGTTTCAATTGCAATATTGGATGGAAAGGTAAGCGTTAAGGTATGATGACAATATCACCTTCATAAATGGTTCATCCATGCATATGAAAGTACACTTGATTCATTGTACTTATGAGGAGATGGCCCACTTGGTATTGAGTCATGGTAAAGCTACTTAGAAACATTGAATTTTATAAATATATATTGATATACTTGATATTTGGCAAATATTTTATTTTATACATAATGGATTTCCCGATCTCATCAAGAAGGCTAGCACATTGATTCTTATATATGATAGTTTGATACTATTGATAATGATTGTGATAAACATGATAACCATGATGATAGAAGTGTAACAATATGATTATTTCTTAGGATTTCCTTGTTTAGCTTGGCTCAGTAATTATGACACATGGTAAAAGTGGATGCCCTTATTTGATGATTGAATAAATATCACAAAAGTGATGAAATGATTATGATCCTTGAAGTATGATGAATCACTTAACAGTTGCCTTAATCATATGACTTTAACCCTTGATGAAAATTTGATGGCATGTGATGGTGAAGTATCTTATGTTGACATGTTATGTCCATGATGAATATATGTATTAGAGATATAGTTTGTTTTCATGATATAACATTTTTATTGATGTATGGCAGTATTATGATAGACAAGTTAATGACTCGAATAATGATGACTGAAGTGGTTGCTCATTAAGAGGGAGAAACTCTCCATAAGACCCCTACATCTATTATCATTTGCATTAAATGTATAAAATATTCCTTATTGATCAAATTTTCTAGCATAACTAAACCGTTTTATGATGTTGTTGGTCTGCAGCAAGTTCTCATTAGAGAAGAGAGGGTTTCTCTTAGTGTAAGCCCCAATTGCACAAAAGAAGCTTAAGAGTGTGATTATAGCTTCCCAAACACATGGAAGAAAGCCTATGGGTGTGGTTATGCTTGTTGGTCACAAAATATGAAGCCTCATGCATAAAATCAGAAGTGCAAGTGGAGTATGACAATCCCACAGATATGGAGTAGACATCAGAAAGTTCTATGAGCATGGAAGTTTGAACGTTTGACTTACTATAAACTTGTTGACTAAAGTTGTGTTTGCAGGGGACTGGAATATGCATATTAGTATGTTAATTTGATTTGATCATTGAAGTTAGTATATGATGGAAATTGATAAGAATTGCAAGGTTTTGACATGATTTGGATTATTGACTTAACTTAGTTGGCTTGGATAATTTATGATGCCTTAGAACTTTGACATGATGTCTTCATATATTCAAAAGGTGTTGTTGTATGCCTGCAAAAATTCATAATACAAAGATTAAATAAAAATACAAAATATTTAGTTAGATTAATCACACCATTAGAATTTGATCACAAATTAATTAATTAATATGATTCATCCTCAAGAAAAAATAATTGATTTGAAAAATGTTCCTGTTGACACCTAATCTTCTGGAATGTGAACAGTCATCAAGAAGATGAAATGATCAGTCACATTCATGTGTATATAATAATAGCTACCTAATGAAATATACGTATCAGTTTTTATGGAGTTACTCCTGGCCTGACATGGTATCAGAGCACAGGTCCCAGGTTCCTTTTTTCTTGTGCCTTGTAACTCCTATGTCCTCTGTCCACTACCTTCTGTCCTCTGTCCACTGCCTTCTGACATTGAAACCCATGATTTTTGAAACGTTGTTGTATCTGCGTTTTCATTTCTTGGTGAATGCATCTTTGCTGTACTCGCGACTATGCTGCTAGACATCTCTTATTTCTCAGAACCTGAGCTATTGATAGCCTCACGACCTTGATTTTAGAGAGTTTGTTCGGCGCTCCTCCATGGTATCTGCATTTTATTTTTGGTGAATAACACAGTTTGAATACCTCAGTCTTTTTCCTTGTTCTTTCAATCACTTTCTTCTGCAAAAAAAAAAAAATGGCTCTCCGATGTGATATTGACACCTCCGATTCAGATTGAATACCATGTTTTTTGAAAACGTTGTATTAAAAATATTTGAAACGTTGTATTTGAAACGCTGTATGACTGTGGTATGATATTTGATGCGGCCTTGTACCACTGTGCTGGTGACCTGACAGACCTTCTTGGGCATTTCTAGTTATAAAGTCTACCATGAATTTTGATTCTAGATATCTTCTGTATGTAGTAGTTTTTTGACGTGTTTGAAGGGCTACATAAAGTCCCGTCAGAATCAATTAGTCTCCCACTTGTTGAATGATCCATTGGATTAGTTCGTATAACTCATGAGACCAGTTCTTAAAAACTATGTTTCGATATGTATGAATTACTCCACCTTCCTCAGGATATTGCAACTTTCCTGGGTATAGTGCAAGTTGTCGCTCTAAAGTTTGAGTGGATGTTCTAATGAAGGTTTCCTCAAAAAGGAATCGCAGGAAATTCGACATCCTCTCCCGCTCTGCCGCCATTTGGAAAATTTTCCTTTCGCAAGTTCGCTTTGTGCCTCGGCTTCTCTCCTCTCCACGGTATATGTAACATTGTTGCTCGTTGAACTTTCCACTGATACGAGCCCAGGTCTCCCATTTCACGCTGGTAATATACCATTTCACGCTGGTGTATTGAATTGGGATTATTTCAATTGTTGGTTGGGTATATAAATACTATTCAACCCTACCAGTTGTGCCCAAAATATAGCTTGAGGAAAATATTTTAGCAGCAGAAGTTTTTTTTCTCCATAAGAGCAAAGTTTTTGCCTTTGTTGGAGGGTTATCAGCATTCATCTCAGAATCATTTTTTTAGCAGCAAAAGTTTTTCTTTCCCTCCACAAAAGCACATTCTTTTTGCCATTATAAGTATTATTCTATCAGCAAAAGCTATTTTTTCACAGAATGCATTCAATCATCTCTATGGTGGGAATAGTTCTCACTGGCAAGGAGAACTATCCTGATTGGTCTTGGATGATACAACACACCCTCATCTTCAATGAGTTGTGGAAAGGAGTGTGTGTCGGAGAAGGAGACAGTGACCCAGTACAACCTACCTCAGACAAAGAGCTCGCCATTTGGGAAAACAAGAACAACAAAGCTTATGCATTAATCGCAGCATCTGTAAATAAAGAGGTGAGTTGCCATATTTCATCATATTCAACTGCCTTTGGAGCATTACAAAAGCTGAAAGAACTCTATGACTCACACTCTGCACTTGAAGTCGTCCAACTCATGATTAAACTCTTCACTCTTGAACTGCAAAATAATGATCCTCTTGCTCTTGCATCT
>APFE031582440.1:77583-118747 GCA_000404065.3 Pinus taeda
GAAAGATCACATCGAGCATCAACAACAAGTTCTCCAACTTTTAAAGGATAATGCCACTTCGGTGCAAAATCAAATGAAACAACAAGTAGATCAACATCGTAGTGAAAAAAAATTTGATGTAGTTGATTAGGTATTTTTACTACTACATCTCAAGAAAGCTATTTATGAGAAGGAAATTTTGGAATTACTACATGCACTTAAAAAATGGCGACCTTATCGAATGGGAAGACTCTTCAAGGATGAGGATGTGGAAGAATTGTTTGTGCTATTTCTATTATCCAACTAGATTGGATAAACGAAGCAAGGGATGAATGGAAGAAGGACAAAGAAGTATGGAAACTTATTCAAAAGTTAGAAAAGATCCCAATTCAAACAATATTTCCAGAAATTGAAGAGGAAGGAAAAATCATATTGGAACCTGGAGTAGTCACAGAAACAAGAACCCAATAGCTACGAAATTGATCAATTTCAAATTATCTCATCAGGTGGAAGAACTTACCAGCTAAAGATTCCACATGGGAGGACAAGAATTTTATACAGAAGCATCAAGAACTACTCAAGCATTGAGGACAATGCTTTTTGAAGGAGAGGGGCATGTTAGGCCCCTATACTACTAGTGTAACCCCTTATTGTTATTAGTACAACCCACTTATTATATTGATATATCCATGTAGTGCCCATATTTTTACTATTGTGCCCCATAGAAGCCCATTATTGTTATTATTGTGCCCTTACATTATTATTGTTAGGTCGATCTCATTATGTTATGACCCATTAGACTCCTATATATAGAAAGGAGGTCTTTTCATTTGTATCATCAAAGAATTGTTCATTTATGTAATGTAAAGGAGGTTGCCCCCTCGAAAAGGCTAAATTCTAAGGCGCGGATCTATCTTTTCTATCTTTTTCTTGAGCTGGTTTCATAATAGCAACATAGATGACTAATCAAGCAAGTTGATATAAGTTTCTACACACATGAACTAATCAAACAGGTTGATATAAGTTGTGACACAAGTTATCTCATCCAAAGATTTGTACTACTAAATGATGCAACAAGTAGTACCAAATATCAAATTGATCAGTTTGATGTAGCATGTGAAATAGATGAATTGTTAATGCTTGATGCCTAGTGTGATACATAAGGTTTAATAAATCAAGGACAAAATGTTAGCAACAACGTCAAGTATAAAGAACAATAAGAGGATAGTATTTCCAAGAAGGTGATCAGACCATGGGAAGAAATCTCCTTCAATAAAAATCAACATGGCCTGGGATACAACAAAGAAAACTCTTTGTTTGTTCTAGATTTCACAAAACCAGTTTAGTTTGTAAGTGCTCGTTTTCTCGAAAATGACTAGAATATTGTTAAGTGTAATCATTGTAAGCGAAATGGTCACATGGAGATTAAGATGGATCTAGACTAATTAATAATAAATAATAGTTATATCAATAACCTTGGTATCCTGATTCCCTTTTCTTTTCATGTTTACTAAATCTAACCTTTTTGTTCCTTTGTCCACTTTAAAACATTTAATCCTTAAATAAATATTTGTTCATTCCTATTCAAGCATTTATTTTTTATATTAACCATTGTCAATCATTCATTCACACCTAGTTGTGCACTCTTTACTCTCATAAACATATTGTGATCACAGAAAACATGAGTCATTTAAATGAGTCATATAATATATTTTGAAATATTTAATATGAAAAAGGTTATTAAAATCTCTAATTTAATTCAAAACAGACACCCACTTTTTATTTATTTGGCTGAGAAAAGCTGCTTCACTATTACACATGATGCTCATTTATGGCATTTAAGAGGGTCGTATATTAGTGCAACAAATACCGCCATTAGCACTAAGTTCACATGAGGTGCGTCGTTTGCACAATTAGCATCCGTTTTGCAATGCACATTCATATTGCAATGGTAATTATAGCCTGCGACACTGACTGGTGATAGTATCCTCTTGCTCACTAGAGATGGGTATGATAGGTATGATAGTATCGTCTTGCTCACTAGAGGGTGTGATCAGTATCATACCAGGAGCGCCTGCAAAATTCACAATACAAATATTAAACAAAATATTCCATTAGATTAATCACATGATTAGAATTTGATCATGAATTAATTAATTAATATGATTCATCCTCAAAGTAAAATAAGTGATCTGAAAAATATTGCAATAAACCATCTATCCTAAAAAAATCTTTCGAAATAAAATATTATAATATATTATACACAAGTTAACATTATATTAACATAAATTACCCAGATAAATTTAATCTTACTCAGAACAACTAAAATCAAGCAAAAGACTACAATGAACCCCACAAACATTTTAAAGTTGATTGACATGAGAAAGAGTTTTCCCCACAATAATGTAAACAACATACCAAAAACAATGTCTACCGATAATATTTTGTTTAAACTCCTCAACAAAAAGCAGCACTACTTATAAGAGCCTTGTTAACTGTATTTATAACAATGCCCCAGTGCTATGTTTTCAGTCTATCTAGCATGCAATGGAGATGCAGAGAAATATATTTATTTCATTCCAAAATATTTCTGATAGAATTTCTGAAATTCTAGGACAAAAATAATTTTCCAAACAACGATGGGAATTTCTTTTGTGGACTACAAGTTTCTGGTTCTTTGAGGTTGGGAGCTTGAATGACTTTTATATATATATATTTGAAATAAATGAGGATGTCATAATATGTTAATTCATTTGGTAATTCTTTTATGGTAAAATAAAATGATTTTAGAATATTTTAAATGTAGCCAAAATTGATTTTATAACTATTTTGAGTTAGTAATGTACAAAATGATTCAAGTGGATAATTAACATATTTTTTTAATTTAATATGGTAAACTCATAATTTTTTAAATAAATAAATAGGTCTTAGTGCGAATTTAATTTAAATTGGTTTTCATTAATTTGTATTTAATTTATTTAATTTTTTGTTTGCTTGATTTCTTGAAATTTTGAACATTGAGTTTTAAGATTTACATAATAACTTATAATATGGTCATCGTCAATTGAGGTGGATAATTTGTATTTGTATTTTATTAATATAGATTAAATTTTATTTTAGGATGTAATGACCCACTTAGAAAGATGAACGGTTATGATTATGATCATACAATATCTTTATGTCTCCTTGAATATGATAGAGAGAGTTTCATATTTGGAGATTGATAAGAATTAGATATATTCCAAAATGCATTTTGAAGATGATTGAAAATGAGCATCCATATCAAAGCTTATAGTGGAAGGAAGGTGATGTGGATTACATCATTTTATCATTTTGCATCCATCTTAATTCTTTTAGACTGTAAAAAGTGGAGGAATCAACTCAGAAGATCATTTTTTATCGACAAAACCCAGTTTGACATATTGACATCTGAAACGTTCTAGGAGCAATTTGACACATCAAATGATTTTTTTTTTTCTTTTTTTGTGGGAGGGGGGAAGGGGGGGATGCTTTATGTCTTTAATGCTACACCCTTTCTTCCTACTTGCCTCAATTGGATTCTATATACAAACATTATGGCACTCAAAAGTTGGCCTTCTGATTTTACTGTCATAATTCGAGAGGATGCCACATTATCCACCATTACACATAGAAAATGGGACAACTGCAAGATAATGATGATGAAGAATGATGCAGAAGCATGAGGCTTGAAGACAAAAGGCTTCAAATTTTATTCCAAAAATACAAAAAAAGATTACAAGCAACGAAGTCGGATCCTTTAGTTGTGACTTTACAAAGCTTTATAAATAGGATTTGAGCTAGAATTCATGGATTTGAATTATCTTGTAATTAATTCAAGTATGTAGGCTTAGTTGAGATTCGTGAGGAGAATATCATGAACATTAGATATTATCTAGGATTAGGCAGATTTGATCCATTGATTTAGGATCTGATGGTTGTATGTACAGGTATTTATGTAAGTTTTGAATTAGTAGAATGTGATTTTTGATAGATTTTGGCTGGATTTTCGCTAAAGAGGATTGGAATGTAAAATTTGGAATCTCTCTGTATCTCTATGAATACTGTGTATGAATGGTCAAATCCTGAGGGGTTTAATTTCCTTCAAAATATTTTTGAGTTTTGTTGATTTCCAGTTTGGCCCCTTTAGAATTATATTATGTATAAAATTGCGTGGTCGCATCTAAATCTTCACTCATTGTGCATTGAAATAACCTGGGTGTATTCGAAATCACATAATATAATTTAGAGACAAACTAAACTTGGAGGAAGTGCCAGTCTTGGCAGAACGAGGAAAACCTGACAAATTCACGAGAAACCCACGATAAGATCTAAATTGTCTGATCGACAGATCCAATAGATCTAATGGTCATTGCATGCCAACAAACGCATATGTTAACCGGAATAGAAGAGCGGTCTTTGTAGGTGTAAGCAGTATCTCGGGTGGTCTAAAAGTGGTAAGTGGTATTCTAAAATTTCACACAATTATCCTTAGCGGCTCACACATAGCACGAGGAACCTGTAGTTGAAGCTGTAGAAGAAGAGGAACCTGCAGAAATTACTCCTGAAATTAGATTCTTTAAATCAGTGTTGGGATCCACATCTAAACCCAGACTTGAGGTTTCAATTTATACAAGAGGTTTAAACCTTGAGGAGTTGATAGATTGGATTAATGACATGGATAAATTCTTTGATTATGAAGAAGTGGAAGATGGAAGGAGAGTGAAATTTGTTGTCACAAAATTGAAAGGACATGCAACACTTTGGTGGGATGGAGTGCATGTAGAAAGAAGGAGACTTGGTATGCAGCCAATTAAAAATTGGAACAGGATGGTGGAAAAGTTGAGAAATAAGTTTTTTCCAAGTGATTATCAACTTTCATTATTTAGACATATGCAAAACTTTAGATAGATGTCTTTGACAGTGAAAGAATACATAGAGGAATTTTACAAAGTGAGCATAAGAGCTTGACAAATTCAAGATACAGTTGAGAAGGTTGCAAGATATATAAATGGTCTCAGAATGGAGATCCAATATTAGATAAGTGTGTTATGTCCTAAAGCAATAGAAGAGGCTTCTTAGATGGTATTGAAGGCTAAAGAAAAGCTCATGAGGAAGCAATCTACCAGAAGTAGAGGTACTTTTCGAGGAAGAGGAAGTCAAGGTGGTGGAGGAATATCTACAACACCTAGAGATGGAGTTAGTAGCATCTCAAATCAGCACACACCCACTTAAGGGGATGCAAGTAGAAGAAGGAGTTTTTCCAGAAGAAGAGGAGCTAGAGGCAAAGGAAGAGAAATCATATGTTACATATGTAACACGTTGGGACACAGAGCCTATGAGTGCCTAGAAAATGCAAGAACAAATCAGAGAAATGTAATTGTTGCTCAAGCTGAAGAGAAAGTAGTAAAGGTGCGAGAAGAAGAAAATGTACCAAAGAAAGGGGAATCTTTGGTAGTTAACAAAGTTTAGTTAAAGCCAACAAAGGAAGTTGTTGAACTAGCATAGAGAAAGACTTTGTTCAGGACTGTGTGAAAAGTTCAAGGAAAATGTTGTCAAATGATAATTGATAGTGGCAGCACCGATAATTTGGTCCCTACATAAGTGGTGGAAAAGTTTAAATTAAAGACAAAGAAACATCCAACACCTTACAAGGTGTCATGTCTTCAAAAAGGACATCAGTTGTTACTGAATGAATAGTGTGAAGTGGAGTTGGAGTTGGGCAGATACAAAGACAATATTCTATGTGATGTGATGCCTATGGATGTATGTCACATATTATTGGGAAGACCTTGGCAGTATGACAGAGGAGCTATGCATGATGGGAAAAAGAACACATACAAATTTGGTAAAGATGGTATTAATCATACATTGCTACCTATGGAAGAAGAGGATGCATCAAGAAAATTGGATCTAAAGACCCTATTGCTGAGTGGAAAAGAATACTTGCAGTAGATTGAAGAGAATGAGGTAAATTTTGCATTGATTTGCAAACCCAAGGTAATAATTACTTCCACTAAAATTTATGATTTTCCTATTGAAATTCAAGAGATGCTGGAAAATTATTGTGATATCATTGTAGATGATTTGTCTAATGAGTTACCACCCATTAGAAAAATCAATCATCATATAGATTTGACTCTAGGGGAAAATATGCCAAATAAAATAGCTTAAAGGATGACTCCCACAAAAAATGAAGCAATCAAAAAATAGGTTCAGGAACTATTAGATAAAGGACTGATTAGAGAGAGCTTGAGTCCTTGTGCAGTGCCAATAGTGTTGTGTCCAAAGAAATATGGAGGCTAGAGAATGTGCACTGATTCAAGAGCAATCAACAAAATAACAATCATGTACATATTTCCTTTACCTAGAATTGAATATTTGATCGATTGTTTAAGTGGAGCAAGAAATTTTGCAAAGCTGGATTTAAAGAGTGGGTATCATCAAATAAGGATTAGAGAAGGAGATGAATGGAAAACTATTTTTAAAATAAATTAAGGGCTATATGAATGGATGGTACTTCCTTTTGGGTTATCAAATGCTCCTAGTACATTTATCAGGCTTATGAATGAAGTTTTGAAAGATTTTATTGGTAAATTTGTAATAGTATATTTGGATGATATATTAGTTTACAACAGATCTAAAGAGGAACATATGAGACATCAGAATTATGTCTTACAAAATTTGCAACAAGAAAGGTTACTGTTAAATTTAAAGAAATGTCCATTCATGAAGGAAGAGTTGGTATATTTGGGCTTTGTTGTTTCTGCTGATGGATCCAGAGAAGATAAAGGCAATCATAGAGTGGCCTTCGCCAAAAAGTGTTTTTGAGGTAAGAAGTTTTCATGGTCTTGCTAGTTTTTATATAAAATTCATAAGGAATTTTAGTAAGATCATTGCTTCTATTATTGACACTATAAAGAATGACAAACAACCATTTAAATGGACTATTGACACAGAAAACAACTTCTAGTTGTTGAAAAGAAAGATCACTGAAAAACCTATTTTAATTTTGTGTGCTTTTAATAAACCTTTTCAAGTGAAATGTGATGCTAGTGGAGAAGCTATTCGCATCGTTTTAAGTCAGGAGGACAGAACTGTAGCTTATTTTAGTGAAAAACTGAATGAATCAAAGAAGAAATATTCTTCTTATGATAAGGAATTTTATGTAGTTGTGTAGTCATTCAAAAAGTGGAGACATTACTTGATGCCTAAGGAGTTTATACTTTATTCAGACAACCATGCATTATAGTACATTATGTAACAGCCAAATCTTAGTTAGAAACATGCAAAATGGGTAGAATATCTTCAAAGTTTTAATTTTGTTTTGAAGCATATAAATGGCCAATCAAACAAATTAGCAGATGCCTCAAGTAGAAAAAGTATCTTAGTTCAAGAAAGTCAAATTCAAGTGTTTGGTTTTGATTTTATTAAGGAATTATATGAGAAAGATTTAGATTTTAAAGAGGCATTTGAAGCTTGTAAAAATCCTATTTTGTTAGACAAAGGTAAGTGGCTAGATTTTTTCTTGCAAGAAGGATTGTTGTTTAGAAGAAATCAGTTGTGCATACCAAATTGCTCTATGAGGGGAAAATTAATCAAGGAGAAACATAGTGGTGGACTTAGAGGACATTTTGGTGTATACAAGACTTGGGCAGTTGAATCAATTTTATTTCTGGCCAAGTATGAGATCTGAAGTGGAGAAATATGTAAAAAAATTTAAAGTTTGTCAGTATGCGAAGGGAAGGAGCCAAAACACAGGTTTGTATGTTCCATTACCTATTCCATATAGACCTTGGGATATGGTAAGTATGGAATTTGTTTTGGGTTTACCAAAAACTCAAAGAGGAAACGATTCAATTTATGTTGTGGTTGACAGATTTTCTAAAATGGAAAATTTTATTCCACGTTATAAAACCAGTGATGCTACGCACATGGCTAATTTTTTTTTAAGGAGATTGTAGGGTTACATGGGTTAGCTAAGAGTATTGTTTTAGACAGAGACACCAAATTTGTTGGTCATTTCTAGAGGACCTTGTGGAAGAAACTTGGTACTAAACTAAGTTTTAGTTCAGCTTATCATCCTCAGACTGATGGAAAGACTGAAGTTGTAAACATAAGCTTGGGTAATCTTCTGAGAATTCTTGCAGGTGAACATCCAAAATAGTGGGATCAAATTTTGGCATAGGCTGAATATTCTTATAATGATTCTCCTCATAGGAGTACAGGACAAATTCCATTCCATATAGTTTATGGAATGCACCCAAGAGGAGTGACTGAATTAAGAGACTTGGGAAAAGCTGAAATGAGAAGTGCTAAAGGAGAAGATTTTTCTTCAAAGATTCAAGAAATACATGAACAGGTAAAACAACAATTATAGGATAGCAACATAAAGTACAAGAGCATAGTAAATTTGAAGAAGAGAGGAGTTAATTTTCAGGATGGAGATTTAAAGTTAGCGCATCTAAGGAAGGAAATATTTCCAAAAAGGAAGTATAACAAGTTAAAATTTAAGAAACTTGGACCATGTAGAGTTTGAGGATATTTTCCAAATGCATATGAAATTGAATTACCCCCTGACATTGGAATATCTCCAATTTTCAATGTTGTTGATTTGTACAGGTATGAAAATAGAAATGTAGATGATATAACAAGAGGTTGATTGGGTAAAACAGTTGCCTACGACAAAGGCATTGCAGCCAAAAAAGATATTACATGAGAGATTGAAAAAAATACAAGGGGACAGGAGTATTTTTAGTGTTTGATCAAGTGGAAGGATCAACCAATTGCTTATGCTACCTGGATGATAGATGCCATGCTACAAAAGTTGGGAAGTTTTGTAGAAGAGCTCATGGATAGGAGCCCATGAAGAATTTTTTCCTCAGGAGTCTGATGCAGAAGCATGAGGCTTGAAGACAAAATACTTTGAATTTTATTCCAAAAACAACAAAAAAAGTTTACAAGCAAAGGAGTGGGATCCTTTAGCTATCACTTTACAAAGCTTTCTAGATAGGATTTGAGCTAGAATTCAGGATTTGAATTATCTTGTAATTAATTCAAGTATGTAGGCTTAGTTGAGATTCATGAGGAGAATATCATGCAGATTAGATATTATCTAGGATTAGCCAAATTCGATCCATTGATTTAAGATCTGATGGCTGTATGTACATGTATCTATGTAATTATTAGAATGGTATTTTTGACAAATTTTGGCTAAAGAGGATTGGAATGTAAAATTTGGAATCTCTCTGTATCTCTGAGAATACTGTGTATGAATGGTCAAATCCCAGAGGGTTTAATTTCCTTTGAAATATTTATGAGTTTTGTTAATTTCCAGTTTGACCCCTTTAGAATTAGATTTTCTATAATCGTGTGTGATTGCATCTAAATCTTCACTCATTGTGCATGAAATAACCTAGGTGTATTCGAAATCATAGAATATAATTTAGAGACAGAATAAACTTGGCGGAAGTGCCAGTCTTGGTGGAATGTGGAAACCCTGACAAATTCGCGAGAAACCCAAGATAAGATCTAAATCATCTAATCGACAGATCCAATAGATCTAATTGTCATCATGTGCTGAAAAGCATAGATGTTAATCAGAATAGAAGAGCGGTCTTCATAGGTATAAGCAGTATCTCGCACAGTCTCAAAGTGGTAAGTGGTATTCTAAAATTTCATGTGATTACCCTTAGCAGCTGACACGTAGCACGAGGAAACTACTTTTCTTGCGCTCTCTCGACCTAATATCGGTCTAGCACGATTTTAAATGAGATTGTGCGATAGTCGTTGGATCAAGCGGGATTGATCAATGATGGAGATCAGCCAAGCTAGTTGGAAAGTGGGTGATGCAATAGCTATTCAATTAGATGGGTCAGATCTGACGGTGATCGCGTCGAAAGATGGACATGGATTAATTCCAAAATCAAACACGATAAGGTTATGAACTAGGGTTTTAATTCCTTTTGGTTCCGTAGAAAATTTTAAGGTTTTCCATATACCGAGTAAATTAAACAGTTCTTCTATTTTAGCAAAATTACTAAAATTGGAGGTTGATGACTCATTCTCCAAAGGGAACCTGAGAAGAAGTTCCATCTAAACTTGAAGAAATAGTTTCTAGTTTTGAATGATTATCCTTAATACCCGCATACAGCCCACCAATTAATCTAACAAAGTCCATATTGGAACTCTAGTTAAGATTTGAATGACCCAAACCTAACTACTTATAGGCTATTGAATGAAATGTGTTATAATTAGGCAAGTTGAAGGAAAAGGGGTCTCATTCTTTTGGATGGAATCTTGTTCCATAGATAAGTATGGTGTCCAAGAAGGACAAGGAGAGAGCATACACATAGGACTTGTGCACTATAGTAGCCCATGAGCCACATGCATTACTTCATTGTACTTGCATTTGCTTTTTTATTTAGAGACAGAGAGAAAAGCGACCTTGCCTTCTAGCAAGGATTTTTCCAAAGGTTCCCTAGGATATGTCTTTGGTCAATTATGGGTTTTTGGTTTTTATTTTGTTGTTCCCTATTCTCTGCATAATTATAGTTTTCATGCATACAAAATAAACATTAATTTACAAATCTAGAAACCCAAAGAGAAATAAACAATCATAGTGTAGATTGTTATCTCAAAATCTGACCCTGGAAGGCTGCAGACCAGGAAGACCTCAAGTAACTATTTCAAACCTACTTTAGGCTGAGGCTTAGCCTCCCCAACCAAAGAGGGCTCTCTCAAAGAATTATTTTTTTTTATTATGCTTAAGATGGCTAACTCTTGTGAAACCAATGTAAAAATATGAATGGTGGAAACACAATTAGAAACTATCCATTGGGCTTATGGAGTCAACATCATTTCAGTATAACAATGGTATTAACCTTACATAGAAGTCAGGGCATTCAACATTCAACACATTCAGAACATACCAAAAACATATAGGACCACACAATATATGAATGTATACAGGAAGTTAGAGCACTATGAGTGAATTCTAAGTGATTACACATTCATACCACTGCAAATATTGGGAAAAGAACAACACAACACATTCTGAACATCGAATCCCTCCTGAGTCCTGAGAAGTAAAGCCAATCTTGTATTACTAAAACAGAGTCTTTACATAAAGCCAAATGTCAGAGCTTTTTTCAATAAATTTCCAACCCTGTGTACATTGCTCCTCCTATTTATAGAATTCTTTTACAAGGCTCAGATTCCTCCTCCAACATGAGGGGAATTCGAATTCTACTTCTTATGATACCTATTCACACTTTAACTACCTATTAAATGTAACAAACTGCTACTATACTTTTTAGAGATCTAAAGCAAATAGGAGTCTAACTCCATATCATGCTAATAATAGCATTAATTACAATCAATTCTCATTCTTTGACAAGTGGTCTCTTTTAGTTTAGCTGTAGTAGGTGTTTGTAGCTGCCTGCTGGTCTTTAATGTCACATCTTCTTCATTTCTCCTGAAAAGTAGGAAACAACCCCTGTTTATCTGCCTTTGGTTTTCCTCAAAGATATTTGAACTAATGAACCATGTCCTTCTTCTTTGATTATACCAAAATATATTAGAATGCCACATGGTTGATGTGATGCCAACCTTTCTCCATGTGTGAGAACAAGAACTCTTCCAAACTGTCTGACATATCATGAACTATGGTATTTCTGATCACTTGATAACAAAAAGTTTAGAGTTCGAATATATGTTTCTTCTCCCTGTTTCTTCCCTTGTTGAATGTTGACACCTGTTACATGATCCTTGGAAGAGATTTCTTTTTCAAAAGATTTCCCTCGGTCTTTCAAAATTGGTTGACAGAGTTTGAATTATGTAGCTACAGTAGTTTCGTAGCACGCTACGAAACTACTGTGTAATCACCAAAACACAACCTAATATCAAAAATTTGCTATCTTGAGCTTCTTTATATTCAAACATCCTTTTCAACTACTCCAAAGCTTTTCAAAACTGAGTGAAACTGTATGATTCCTCAAGAAAAATTATAACAAGGAAAAACCATCAAAATTTGGAACATAACCTTTTTTGTTGTGTGACATCCTTAAGGAGATTTTTTCTACTGGGCTAATTGCATTTTTAAGTCTTCAATTTCCTTCTTCATGACTCTGGTCCCAGCTCTCAGCTTTGTATTGACCTTTATGATGACTTGTGACTCCTTTATTGCAGGGACAATCCAGCTACGGAATTGAACATTAAAGTCGACCACCTCTGGTATTTGAAATTTTTTTTCCTTCCACCGAGCTTACATTTGGTTAAAATAAGCTTCTTTGATTGCATGTTTTCTGAAGGCTTTCTTCAGTCTAGCAATTTCAAAGTTTGCCAATTCCAACTTTATTTTCAACTCTTCAACACTATCTTCTTCCTGAAGGGTAACTATTTTACCATTATCTTTTCCTTCATGAGACTGTGTTATCTCCTCTGTTTCATCTGCTCCTAGCAGTATCTCCTGTATGTCTTTGAAATTCCTCGTTATGGGTCTTCTTGGCCTAAAGAAAAATTTATCAACCGGATCATCGAACTTGAGCTTTTTCAAGGCTTTATTTTTCTTAGCCTTGTCTTTTCCTGACTCTATCACATCTGCTTGAACCAGGGGAGACTATTCAATACCAATTGCTTGTAATATGTCGTTAAGACTTCCCTTTGAAACCGGGGTGTCTTCAGTCACCACTTCTTTGCCCTTTTCCCTAGCTAATTGGCTTCTTGTCATTCTTCTCTAGACTACTTCACCTGTGGGTGATTCAAGTGCACTCTCTCTGATTTGAATTTTCTCTTTCTGGGATTGTTGGGGTGTATCTTCGATTATCAATGGTTTGGTGGGTTCCCTTACTTGTTTCCTAGCCTTCACCTTTATAAACCTCCTGGATCTTGTTTCTGCCTGATGATCACTTATTGCTGGCAAGTCTTTTGTATTTTGAGGACTAAGACCAGTCTCGTTCTTGAAACCAAACATGAAGATGAACATGGGCCAGCATCTACGTACCTTCTGGAGTTCATGCAGAACAATCAATTTAACAAATCCATGGTGGAACAATGAAGTCTCACAAGCCTCTTTCCTTAACTGCACCTTATCACACATTTTGCTTAGGCTACAAAATAAGAAGGAAGGTAAATCAATAGATGTCTTCCCTGTGAAATGCAACAAAATTTTAAAATGATATGAATACACCTTATTATATCTCCCTTCACAGGTAAGGTACTTTTGTATGTAGGTAAGCAAATTGGCATATGAATCCTTGACATAAATCCTAGGAACAAACTTGTTTAAATCGGAGTTAAAGAACTCGTGCTTCAGAAATTATTTACATGGGTTCATATCAAATTTGAAATTCTTAAACCAAGTTTCTTGCCCCCTTGGAATATCCGTAACTATGGATATTATGTCTGGTGAGACCTGCAGTTCAAGCATACCAACCTTTGAATTCAATCTTGTGAAATAAAAGGCAAATTCTTTGGTGACTTGTGCATGACCTCCTTGGAGTTTCTTGCAAAAATTCCAACACCCAGCTTGCTTGAATGCATGCTCAACTTCTCTGTTCTTCAAGGTTATGTCTAAACCTTTAGATTCAATCCTCAAACACCTGCTTGACCTGTGATTCTTTCTCTCTACAGACCCCTCCATGAATCTCCAACGGAATGATATGTTTGATGACTGGCACTGTTTCAATCTTTGATCTCTGCCTCGCTTGATAACTACCTCACTTGGTAACTGCCTTGCTTGATAGCTGCCTCGCTTGATATGTAATGCATTCAAATTGAACGTTTGTAGATTTTTCCCTTATGCAATGAATACAATCATGATTAAGGCTGTGAATACCTGGATTTTCTTGGATCTTGCAATCCGAGTGTACCAGAGCACCTAGTGACTGTAATGATGGAGATAAGTGGTTGGACATGATATGTGAAGTGTATAAGCTGACAGTGGATGATGCAACCATAACTAAACTTGAAAGAATTGACAATTAGGAAAAATTTGCTGCTGATTGCACGAATCTTCGATTTGGTAGTGCAGTCAGTGCAAAATCTAGATTATGCGCTAGGAAATCGCCTAAAACATGTTGCGCTGCGAAAACACCTAAAACTGAATTATGCGCTAAGAAATCACCTAAAGAGCTTTGTAGCACATAATAACCTTTGAACAAAGCTGACACATGGAAATTGTGTGAATTATGAGACCAGTGGTGAATGAGAATGCATAGTAGATTCCTAAGACTCAGACTCTAAGGCAAACAAAAACTCAAACCTGGACTAGCACCAAATCTTTACCATCAAACTAATGTGAGCATTTTGGGAATTAGAATTCTTAAGTGATAACATAGATTTTGGATTTTTAAGTATTATTTTATCAAATATGTTGTGATGAACTATCAAGTGGAACACCAAAATTTATCCAAAAATGGATGATAAAAAAATATGTGTTTTACTATCTAATAATAAGCTTGTTATAGGGCATGAATAAGGTCATATTTGAAGAAAACACACTATAACAAAAACATAGGCATGTGTTTAGATGCTCAATGAAAATGATGAAATAAAATACACAAAAATCCCTCCGAAGGATGTGTAGGAAGTAGAAGTGGCTGGTAAAATCCAATTTTTTGATACCGGCTAAATAAGACATAATGATTGAAAAAGAACAACACCGCCAATATCACCCTGCGTGTGTATGTGTGTGTGTGTTAGTCTAGTGATCCAAGTGATGTGGGGATTTTGTTTCTATCTCTATATGTTTTGAGGCTAGAGGGCCTGTGATTGAGGATGGAGAACATATATGCTAAAAGTTTAGTGATTCTAATGTTGTAATATGTAATCACACCCATAATAATAATATGCGTATTAAGTATTAAGATAGTTATAAACTTAGTCAGACTTGGAAACCCACCATCTGCTTCCTCCCTAGAAATCTGCAATAATCTAGTACCTATATCTATTTGTTTCATTCTTTTTTATCCCGTTTTTGTTACCTACTTCTATGCCTAGTTAATTATTTATTCTTCTATTTTATCTTGCTCCCTTACATCCTTGATGACTTTATCTTTTAATGGCTTCACAAGCCTTTTTATTTAAATTTTCTTCCATCCCCTCCTCATTTTGATCACACTTTCTCTTCTTTAGCTTTAGTTTAATATCTAAGCATCCCCACTCTTTTAGAATTTAATTTCCATCTTTTATTTTATTTTTTTATACATCATTTTTTTCTTCTTATATCATTCCATTTTGTTTCTTGTTTATTAATTTTAATAATATTTCTCAATAGTTTCAAATCAAATCATTATACTTTACCTTACCTAATTTATTATGTGTCTCTGGTCTCTCTTTCAATGATATTAAGCAATAATCTAACCGTAGGTAAAAGGAATATTGATTAAACATTAATTTATTTAATTTATATTTATATTAATAATAACTATTCAAGGAAATTATTGAAAATATAAATAAAATTGATCTTATCATTATTATTTACACTATTATAAACAATATGAATAGTTTTAATAATATTATAATTGACTCTTTTATAATAGCACCTTAACTAATATTATCAACCAAACATATCACATTATAATATTATTGTAAATATTAAGATTACATAATTAATTAATATCTATTATTATTAATGGGTCCTAGCATATTAATCAAATATTAAATAACAATACTAAATTTTTTTAGTTAATAGTAATTTTTTCCTTAATTAGGGGAATAAAAAATTGGGTCAATTTGGTACTCAAGTGTTAACCTGGAAGCTCAATGAAAAATATCAACCATGGGATGATATTTCCCTTTTCGAGAGGACCAATTTTGACTATTGAAGCACTCAATTTGGATAAGGGAAAGTGTAACTTTGAATGAAGGCCCACATGTGCATATTTAATTAGGTCAGCTGAAAAGATAATTTGAACACCCATGGATAGCTATAACTACAATTCAAGAGACCCTCATTTGGACATCATCATGAATAATTTCTTATATTCTTCTTTCTTTAGTTTTTTCTCACATAGGTAAAAGTGGATGCCCTGATTTGATGATTAAATAAATATAAAAGAATTGATGAAATGATTATGATCCTTGAAGTATGATGAATCACTTGAAAACTGCCCTAATCATATGACTTTAACCCTTGATAAAAATTTGATGGAATGTGATGGTGAAGTAGTTTATGTTGACATGTTATGTCCGTGACGAATATATGTACAAGAACCAAATATAGTTGGATTTCATGATCTAACAGTTTTGTTGATGCGTGACAATATTATGATAGACAAGTTAATGACTTGAATAATGATGACTGAAGTGGTTTCTCTTTAAGAGGGAGTAACTTTCCATAAGACCCCTACACCTATTATAATTTGCATTAAATGTATAAAATATTCCTTATTGATGAAATTTTCTCAAATAACTAGACAATTTATGATGTTGTTGGTTTGCAGCAAGTTTTGATTAGATAAGAGAGGGTTTCTGTTAGTGTAAGCCCTAATTACATGAAAGAAGTTTAAGAGTGTGATTATAGCTTCCCAACCACATGGAAGAAAGCCTAGGGGTGTGGTTATGCCTATTGGTCACAAAATATGAAGCCTCATGCATAAAATCAGAAGTGCACATGGAGTATGACAATCCTATAGATATGGAGCAGACATCAGGAACTTCTATGATCATGGAAGTTTGAATGTTTGACTTACTATACAGAATGTAAACTTGTTGACTATACTTGTGTTTTGTAGGGGACTGGAATATGCATATTATTATGTTAATTTGATTTGATCAATGAAGTTAGTGTTGGAAATAATACTGAGGGGGGGGGGGGGGGGGGGGGGTGAATCAGTATTATCAAATCAATTATTTTTCATTTCACAATCAGATTTGTATATGCTACTTTAGTTATGGGAAACTGCGTATATATGCTATTGTGTCTAAGGCAACCAACATATATCAGTAAACTTATGATTCATTAAATTTTGATCTTTAATCAGTGCATCAGAACTTCATTAACCATAAGAACAGTAAAAAGGTGCAGTAAAACAGATAAGATCATCACACACATGGACACAAGATATAAGGTGGAAACCCAATGTGGGTGAAAATCACCTGCTGCAATTCGTCTCTATCTTCTTTTAATAAGAAACTTCCTTTTACAATATTTTGTATTGGTGTAGTCCTATACTAGTACGCAGCCTTCTACCTGCAGACGGCTACAACCTTCTCTCATTCTCCAGCTTCTCTTGGAAGGGAGCTACAACCCCCTTAGCTCTTGTACTAGCTGATGTACTAGTATGTAGGTGCTGACCTATAGAAGGCTACAACCTTCTCTTTTCTTCAGGGACCATGTTTCATAAATTTTCAGACCGAATCCATCAATAACAATAATCAAACATCAAATACATCTGCATTAACCAATCTCCTCTACTGAATCAAACAATTACTTCTTTGAACACTATAACCAGAATACATTAACAGTAACCAGAAACCAATCCTAAACCTAGAACACTGCAGCAATAAACAAAAGTAGCTAAACCATATTTCATGAGATGTACGCTACTTAAATATGTAGAACATGCATGCATATGCTTATGTATTAAGGCCAACTAGCGTATACACAGTTTTGACTTACTGAACTAGCGTGTATACGCGCCTCTCCTGTGTCGAACCTGCGTACAGATCTATAAAAGATAATTCACCATTTTTACTTATTCAGACATCAGTTATACCCATATTATCAGATTTATAGATCCAGTCATGTGCCAAATCTAATAGATCAAAATCACACAAAGATACTACTATTCAAGCCTTAAGATCTTGACCCAATAATAGAACTTATCCTTCTTCTAGCGCGCAAATTCCTCCTTGCTTCAGATCCATCTATGCACCATAACTGAATTCTAGATCTTGCTCTTCATAAGATGTTCAATGCTTGAGTGAATACCTTTGCCTAATGATCTCTTCCCCCTTTTATAGTCTTAGGCCTTACTCAATACCATGGTCCAAAACCAGAGAGAATCAATACCATGGACCTAATACATGGGTTCAACACTTCAGACAAGATCCCATGGTCCAAAACCATAGGTCCAAATACCAAGGACTAAATACCATGGACCAAAAACAAGTTTTCCCACATGTACATGCTTTTCTTAGCATGAAAGTGCATGCGTACATATACACACCTTTTGATCGTCTAACCCGTGTGTATACGTGACTTGGTTAAGAGGATCCTACGTATATCTCTTTTTCTTTCATTCCGAGAGCCTGAACTGTGATCTGTCATTTGAGTGAGTTGCCATCAAGGACAACACCTGTGTCATAGCACCAAACCTATGTCATAATTCCAAAATTCTCCCCCTTTGGACTTGATGGCAACCCCAAGTCACTCAAAGTCATTCTCCCCATTTGTCATCAAGTGCAAAGGGATTATGCTCCCCCTCATTACATGTTGAAATATTTGCTATGTTGTGTTGTCCATGCTCCACCTGACAGTAGGAAAGGTCTACAAGAAGATGTTCTACAAGAAGAAACATGACTTTATACATCATAGATGACCTTCCTATCACCAAAGACGCATACATATGTCCATCTCCCATCCAAGTGGGGATATACCAATATTGAATCATCCACCCAACCAAGTGGGGATACACCAAAAAATTTACACATGATAAAACAAGAACATTACATCATCCATCCCATGCATAGTGGGGAAACCAATAGGTCGTTACATGACCTTGATAATAAAACAAATACATGACATAGAGACTAAATATCTGAGACAAGGCTATGATAGTTATCACCAATGAACATCAGCAGCATCTGTCAATCATCATCAAGACCAACAACCATGATCTCCCTCTGCACCTATTCCACCTGAAGGAAAATGAACCAAGATCTTCTAAGATAATTCCAAAAATGCATTATTAGAAGTATATGCTCCCCCTGAACCTATGCCAAACGATCTCTAACAGACCCATATCAGACTCTTTTCATCTTGAGTCTAGCTCCATTGTTTGTCTTCAAACCAACATATACGCAACTGTATCCATAGAAATAGGTGTATGTTCGTGGATACGCTTCATCAAACTCACATACAACCACTGTTCTCTGAAACAAATAATTTCAACAGCAAGATGATGCATCGACTACTCCCAGCTTCTGTCTGAGGTATTCAAATGTCTCCCTGGGTAGTGGTTTCGTGAATATATCAGTAACCTATTCCTTGGAGGGAACATACTCCAATTTGACCTTTTGTTCAAGCACTTGTTCTCGGATAAAATGATATTTGATAGGTATGTGCTTGGTCTTCGAATGCATGACTTGATTCTTTGAAATACTAATTGCACTTGTATTATCACAAAAAATGGAGATAGGTGGAGTGCAAGTAATTTGAATATCTTGCAATGTTTGCATCATCCAAAGGAGTTGTGCGCAACAAGATGAAACAGGCACATATTCGGCTTCAGCTGTAGATGATGCAATTGAACTTTATTTCTTGTTGAACCAAGATACTAATCTGGAACCCATAAAGAATGCACCACCACTAGTTCTTTTTCTATCATCCACGCTTCCTACCCAATCTGCAACTGTGTATGCATGACGTGTGAGATCTGTACTTCTAGGATACCATGAGCCACAATTTTGCGTTCCTTGAAGATATTTGAAAATCCTCTTAACTACCTGAAGGTGTGCTCCCTTTGGATTTTCCTAGAATCTTCCAACTATTCCCACTGTATGCATGATGTCTGGTTGGGTACCTGTCAAATAAAGTAGACTACCAATCATGGATCTATAGGTTGGTTGATGTACTACTGCTGATTCATCATTTGCGTTGAGGCTGTGTCCTATTACCATAGGGGTACATACTGGTTTCGAATCCTCCATCTCATATTTCTTCAAGATCTACTTGAGATACTTGGTTTGTGATAGAAAATATCGTCTTTGTTTTTTTGGACTTGTAAACCAAGAAAATATTTGAGCTCACCAAGTAAGGACATTTCAAATTCTTTCTACATCACCAAAGAAAAGTTTTGACTCATGTTTCTCATTGCTACCAAAGATGATATCATCAACATACACAACAAGTATTATCATTTTATCACTATCATTTTTTATATATAGATTGCTATCTGTTGATCCTTTTGAAAAGCCTTGTTGATGGAGATACTTGTCCAATCGAAATTACCAAGCCCTTGGAGCTTGTTTAAGAATATAGAGAGCCTTTTTGAGTCTGCATACAAGTTTTAGATCATTCCCAAGGATGAATCCATCTGGTTGCTCAATGTACACTTCTTCTTCTAAGTCTCCATTTAGAAAATCAGATTTCACATCCATTTGATATACTTTGAACTCCTAAAAACTAGAAGGAGCAAGGAACATTCTTATGGCTTCAAGTCTAGCAACTGGTGCAAACGTTTCTTCAAAGTCTATACCTTCTTGTTGAGCATACCCTTTACAAAAAAGTCTGCCCTTGTTTCTAATAACATCTCCATTTTCATTCAACTTGTTTTTGAATATCCATTTTGTCCCTATGACATTTTTATCATTTGGTCTAGGAACCAACTCCCAAGTGTTATTCTTTTCAATCTGCTCAAGTTCTTCGTTCATGGCCTTGACCCAACATTCATCTTTGCATGTTTCACTTACATTTCGTGGTTTAGTGGAGGAGAGTAATACTAGATAGCTTGAAGCTTCAGAAATAGTTCTTCGTGTTTGTACACCTGCCTCTTTCTGCCCCAAAATTTGAGTCTCTGGATGATTCTTCTGGACATACCTAGATGGAGTCTTTTCTTCTACCCTTATCTGCTCTTCTGGTGCCCCATAGGTTTCTTCTTCATCATAAGTCTGATTTGATTTTGAAGGGTAGTCTTCATCATCTTTATATTTTACCTGCCTTGGATTGTTTCCTTCTTCATCAACCACTATATCAATACTTTCAACAATTTTTCCAAGTCTTTTATTGTAGCACTTATGTCCTTTGCTATGGGGAGAGTAACCAAGGAGAATGCCTTCATCTGCTCTAGGTTCAAACTTGACAAGGTTTCAATCAGTCCTTTTGATGTAACATTTGCTTCCAAAAATTTTGAAGTATTTTACCGTAGGAGTCTTACCATACCAAAGTTAATGAGGAGTTTGAGTGTTGTTCACCTAGATATTTGTCTTGTTGAGAATAGTAACAGTAGCAAATGCAGCTTCACCCGAGAAGGTTGCACGAGTTCCAGACTCATCAAGCATAGCACGAGCCATTTGTTGAACTGTTCTGTTAATCCTTTCTACTACTCCATTTGGCTGAGGATTCCTTGCAGTAGAGAACTCCCTTCTTACTCCATGTTCTTCACAAAAATCGAAAAATTCATCCGAGGTGAATTCCCCTCCTCGATCAGACTTGAGGCCTTTGATTCTGTGATCTGATTCGTTTTCAACCAAAGCTTTGAATGCTTTGAACTTTTCAAAAGCTTCGTCTTTATGCTTCAGAAGTCCTATCCAGCACATCTTGGAAAAGTCGTCAATGAACAATATGAAGTATTCTTCTCCTCAAGGTGACCTTTTCCTGGATGGACCACATACATCAGTGTGGACAAGTTCAAGTGGCTTACTATCTGATCCTTCTTTCTGTGGGAAATTAGTTCTAGTTTTCTTGTCAAACTGACATGATTTGCATATTGTATTGTCTGGAATTCTGATGTCAAGGAGATCACAAACTGCCTGATATTTGCATGCTTTCCTTATCTGAGAGAAGCTTAGATGCCCCAATCTTCTATGCCATAGCCAGTGTTCATCATTCTTTCTTAGATAGCATTGTTGTTGTCCTCCCTTGAGTATGTATAAATTATGTGGAGTTCTTCCTTTGATCATTCTTTCTCCTGTATCAAGCTCACAAACAAGACATACATTTGATCGAAATATTACCTCATTTCCTTGATCACACATTTGACTTACACTCAATAGATTATGCTTTAAGCCATCAACATACATAACATTTATAGCTTTGACCTTTTCTTTCAAAGGAATAGAACCTTTACCTTTTATGAGTGCAGGGTTGTCATTTCCAAATGAGACCTTCCTTTCCTTTTCTAAGGCACTATATGACTGAAGTTTTTCTTTATCACTTGTCACATGTTTCGGGCATCCACTGTCGATGTACCAATCCTTCTGCATATAAGGCTATACCACATATTTCTGGTTGCGATTCTTTCTTTATCCATGTTTTGGGACTCAATGAAGCTTGCTCCTTCTGAGTTGTTTGCTGAAACCTACTCCTACATTCAGAATCTTCATGACCGAAGTTGTTACAAATAGAACATTCTATTTCATTTTCAAGGGCAGAAAATTTATTGTAGGTCCTTTTCATGATCCTAGTCACACTCCTTTGATTTCGTTCTTCTCTATTCATGATGGTCTTGTAGGCAACACATTGAGCAGCTTTGTGTCCAAAGTTATGACAAGAGAAACATTGGCCATTGAAGAAATTTCTGCGATTATCAAACCTACCATCCAAGTGATTGTATTTTCCATAAGCAAATTGAGAGTGATTCACCTGCGGTTGGTTGTAACTTCTATTCATCCTTGAAGTAGATTGACCCTAATTTACCTAGTGATTTTCTTTATGCCTTTGCTGTCGATTGTCAACCTGTTCACTTCTCCTTGCTACATCTAGATAAATTTTGGAGGTGGATGGCTTCTATGCTTGAGATGCTTCTTCAGAATATCCAAGACCTGTCTTGATTAGAGGAGAACACTGGACTTTGATAATCTCATCTAAAGTTTCATATCCTTTAGCAAATCTAAGATTAAGAGCTTTTGTTTTCTAAATATCTTTTCTAAGTCCCACAATTTCTCATTCTAACTTTTCATTGTGTTTTTCTCTTTCAGCAAGTTGGAATTTCAGAGTATCTATGATCATACTCTTTTCTTCGAAATAGATTTTAAATTTAGAAATTTCTTCATAGAGATCATATTCATCTATATCATCCAAGAAATCATCATCTTCAAAAGCCATCAAAAGTCTATAATCATTACATTGTTCATCTTCATCACTAATTGAAAATCCATCACTATCTTCATGTGTATAATAGATCTTATTACTTACATTCTATTTTTTGTTCCATCTAACTGGTCCCTTACATTTTTCAAGCTTATCTTTATGAGGACACTTGGCTGCATAGTGTCTGACTCTTCCACAGGCAAAACATTTGAAAGGTAGCTTACCTCTAAATCTTCCAGAACCCCGTTGAAGGTTCTTGACAAAGTTTGATTCTTCCTCTCCTTTTGACATATGTCCTGACTCATTGTAATTTCCTTTTCCTGAAGCTTTGAATGTGGCTTCTCTCCTATTTGATGGTCCCCCTTTTCTCATTTCGAAAGCAATTAGGATTTTTTGAAGCTATGACATGGTAATGCTCTGTAGATTCTGCTTTTCTTCTATGGCAAAAACTTTTGATTCAAACTTAGAAGACAAAGATCTTAGAACCTTTTCAACCAAAGTAACCTTTTTTATTTCTTCATTCATACGATTAACAATCTCATCTATACGTAAGAAATAATTAGCCACACTTTCATCATTGTGCAGTATGAGATTTTCATATTGAATTCTGAGAGATTGTAGTTTTTCACGTTTTACCTGATCATTTCATTCATAGCTTAGAACGATCTTGTCCCATATTTCTTTTGCGATTTTGAGCTGCATAACCTTGACGAATTCTGATTGAGATAAACTCCCTAATAGTGTATTGACAACCTTTGCATTTGTTTCATACTACTTCTTACCAGTCATATCTGTAGGAGTTGCTGATGGAAATGTGTATCCTGCTTCCATGATATCCCAAACTCCTATACCAAGAGATTGAAGATAGGTTGTGATTCTTACCTTCCAATAGACTAAGTTTCTCCCATCAAAGATTGGTGGCCTGATAGATGCCTCTTTTTCGTAGTTGCTCATGATGATAGATCTTCCTTCAAGTGATCAAGCTTCTTCTGAAGGACCTTCTCCAATACTAATTGTTGGAAATAATACTAAGAGGGGGGGTGAATTAGTATTATCAAATCAATTATTTTTCATTTCACAATCAAATTTGTATACGCTACTTCAGTTATGGGAAACTGCGTATAAACACCACTGTGTCTAAGGCAACCAACGTATATCAGTAAACTTATGATTCATTAAATGTTCATCTTTAATCAGTGCATCAAATCATCATTAACCATAAGAACAATAAATAGGTGTAGTAAAATAGAATAGATCATCACACACATGGACACAAGATATAAGGTGGAAACCCAATGTGGGTGAAAACCACCTGCTGCAATTCGTCTCTATCTCCTTTTAATAAGAAACTTCCTTTTACAATATTTCTGTACTAGTGCACTTTTATACCAGTATGCAGGCTTCTATCTATAGAAGGCTACAACCTTCTCTCATTCTCCAACTTCTCCTAGAAGGGAGCTACAACCCCCTTAGCTCTTGTACTAGATGATGTACTAGTACGTAGGTGCTGACCTACAGAAGGCTACAACCTTCTCTTTTCTTCAGGGACCACGTTTCATAAATTTTCAAACTAGAACCATCAATAACAATAATCAAACATCAAATACATCTACATCAACCAATCTCCTTTGCTGAATCAAACAATTACTTCTCTGAATGCTGTAACCAGAATACATTAACAGTAACCAGAAACCAATCATGAACCCAAAACACTGCAGCAATAAACATAAGTAGCTAAAACATATTTCATGAGACGTATGCTACTTAAATATGTAGAACCTATGTGCATACGTTTCTGTATTAAGGCCAACCAGCGTATACACAGATTTGACTTACTGAACCAGCGTGTATAGGCACCTCTGCTATGCCGAACCTACGTATAGATCTATAAAAGATAATTCACCCTTTTTACTTATTCAGACATTAGTTATACCCATATTATCATATTTATAGATCCAGTCATGCGCCAAATATAACATATCAAAATCACATAAAGATACTACTATTCAAGCCTTAAGATCTTGACCCAACAATAGAACTTATCCTTCTTCTAGCGCACAGATTCCTCCTTACTTCAGATCCAGCTATGCACCATAACTAAATTCTAGATCTTTCTCTTCATAAGATGTTTAATGCTTGAGTGAATACCTTTTTCCTAATGATCTCTTCCCCCTTTTATAGTCTTATGCCTTACTCAATACCATGGTCCAAAACCATAGAGAATTAATACCATGGACCCAATACCTGGGTTCAACACTTCGGACGAGATACCATAGTCCAAAACCATAGGTCCAAATACCAAGGACTAAATACCATGGACCAAAAATAATTTTTCCCACATGTACGTGATTTTCCTTGCATGAAAGTCCGTACATACGTATATGCACCTTTTGATCGTCTAACTCGCGTGTATATGTGACTTGGTTGAGAGAAACCTGCGTATACCCCTTTTTCTTTCATTCTAAGACCCTGAACTGTGATCTTTCATCTGAGTGAGTTTCCAACAAGGACAACACCTTTGTCATAGTGCCAAACCTGTGTCATAATGCCAACAGTTAGTATATGATGGTAATTGATAACAATTGAAATGTTTTGACAAGATTTGGATTTTTGGCTTAACTTAGTTGGCTTGGATAATTGATGATGCCTTAGAACTTTGACATGATGCTTGATGGTTCATAGACATATTTTGGGTTATGGATTGATTGAATTTACATTGATAACAAATTAAAGTTTTGACTTGATAACTGTTGATTTTCCTTGATGATAGTGCTATGTGGACATAATGACTTTCAATGATTAAAGGTGGCATTGATTTTGTATTGCCTTCATTGTCTTTGGCACATTGGTTAAAGTATAAACATTTGAGACTTATCCTTGGTATAAGAATTTGCTTCTAGTGACATAAATAATTCATGTTATGATTATATGGATGGCCTAATGGAATTTGATATTGTTTGATAACAATTAGTTGACATGATAATAGATAAAGTCGTGACTTGGCATTTGGATGTGAGTTCTACCTCACATTTGTTCTTAAGAGTTTGTACAAGGATATTGGCAGAAACTTTTATAATTTTGATGTTAGTTTTGATTTGGAATATAAGGCTTGATAATATGGCTTAGTTGATTTTATTGCACAACATTGATTTGTGTAAGGCTAAGCATATTGGTTTGTTCAAGTGTTATGTTTTCAAAAACAATTATATGAAGCAATCCCCCCAATCTTGGTAAGTCTACATCCATAGTTACCTGGTGAAACTAGGAATATGTGCCATTCCAAACCTCTACTTCAAAAGTGGTCCAAGGTATGACTTTGATTTTGGTTTTATATGTTGATGATCTATTCTTGATAGGTAATGAGCCTCTAATGATTAAAGTAAGAGGGAGTTCAAAAGTTTAAAATAAAGAATAATGGCATGATGAATTAATTTCTAAAGTTTGGAAAATAAAGTCTGTATCATGAAGCTATTGAAGAGTTTTTGGAAATTAGAAATCCAAATCCTTGGACTCTTTGATTGAATTATGCACAAATATTTCTGGACCTGCCTTGGAAACCCTAGTTGATTAAATCATTGGTGTTCCATGTGAATCACTTAGTAAATGTATTTCTAACAATGTGGAGAAGTAATCTAAACCCTAGGGGGATATTTACTTCCTCAAAGATACAAAATAAGTGGATCCAAGCCTAAGGGAGACTAATTAACATAATTGAAAAACCCAAACCAATATGCGAACAAAACTTTTGGACAAACTGCAAAAAAATTGAAAAATTTTCAGAAAAACTGGGGAGTGCACATATTGACCTGTTTTCTGAGGTAGCACAAATTCTGGGGCAAAAATTGCACTGTGGAGTGCACTAAACAAGAAAAAAATTGCACTTTGTTCTCGCTTGTCTCAGCCAGCATATTTCGGAAAGAGTAGAAACCCTTCAGAATCTAAAAATTTGACAAAATAGGACTTAAAATTTGAAATAAATTTGAGAGGCCTAAAAAATGGCTAAAGAAACCCTGAAATTTCTGAAACTTCAGTCACCCAAGAACATGATTATTAAACCAGTGGAGTGCTTTCCACATTATGAATGGACTTTATTTTCTGTGGATATTTGAGACAATGTGATCCAATACTCCCTCCAAGATTATTCTCCTTGCCTTGTTTATATATTTATTCCACTGAGCAAGGTTTTGGGCATTGGACACTTGTGGTTTTGCAACAATTGTCTTAATGTATTCTAGGAATCCATTTTCATCCAATACCACCTCCATGCAATCCTTCCATGTGATGAAATTAGAGTTTCCTTCCCAAGAATACTCTAGCCTCAACCCATTAAAGGTCATCTTCTCAGTTCTGGAGAGATCCTGCTGCACTGAACTACAAATCCATTTCTCTAGAGAAACAACCTTGAAATTCCTACTCTAATGTGAATCATACTATGACACCATGTAGAAATTATAATGTAGATTTGCAACTTCTCATGAATTTTTAATCAAAATCAAAAGACACAAACCTACTCTACTCTACAGAATTCAATTCATAATTTAGAACACCAATCACAAACATGTAATGAGAAATGACACACATGCACACAATATTTTTTTGGGGAAAGAAATATGTTAAAAACCCCAATGCATGCTTGCATTAATATGAAGAATAGAGATGTATTACAATTGCTTTTCTCAACTGAGCACAACCTGCAAGTGAATAACCTATCTCTCTTCTCACTAAGATGATTTGACCCAGATAGTCAATTTCTATCTCTCCTTGAACCCCTATTTCCTTGCGAAATTCCTTGAGAAATTAGGCCCCTATTATTTAGTAATTTCTCCAAAATGGATTACACAATTCCCAAGGTTGATCATTTGACTACATATGACACCTGTGCACTCAGGACTAGTCAACAACTGATATTACACTTCCATGGAATCTCCACCATAGGTGGGAAACTCTAATTATCTGCATGCACTAGCTATTTTAAGTTGATTGATCAATTAGCTAGATGATCACTAAGTTAGACTGAAGTCCCACTGCACAACTGACCTTCCAATAGTTCCTCCAATAGTTAAAATTAGTTTAACTAAAAAGAAATGAAATAAATGACCTTGATTGCTACAAATTAGAAATCACACATGCTCAACTTGACTATAACTCCTCTTACTCAAATTTACTAAGTAAACCAGGTGACACAAGCCTTGACACACAAGTTAACTGCATAGAAGTTGTCTAGTGATATGGAAATTTGAATTTTCTCAATTTAATCAAGGAAAAATAAAATTGAGAATTTCTTGTTTCATTTTTCAACACATCCTAGGAGCTCAAAAAGGTGGGAAGAGTTGGCTTCGTGTTCTCAATCAATACTGATCTCTATAGATCATAAATATATCATTGTGCTCATATCTGCCATCGACTTGAACAACTCACTGAAGATTTCAATCATCATGTCTCAATAGAAGCAATATCCTATTTAGGCAATACATCAAATCGAATATTATGTTAGAACAAAAATATATATATCACAAAAAGATACCTTATTCATCCTCCCTCTCATGGAGGTAGCAACCAAAATTCTAAGCTTGTCTCGTACAATAACTCTTTCTCAATATATGAAGACATCTCAGTCCTAGCTTTTTTATGTGATTCTTTGCCAATCAGATCCCACTCAATATTATCAAGATGTATACTTGTCATATCCAGAACTTACTCAAACAAATCTCCAAAGGGATTCTTCAACTTGCCTCACAATTATCCATTCCAACAATATCATACGCAACCTCAGCTATGCATAAAGCTACAAACTTTTCATCCAAATATATGTTGGCATATCTCATATCCTCGATTAAATTGAGAAAATTCAAATTTCCATATCAGTAGACAACTTCTATGCAGTTAACTTGTGTGTCAAGGCTTGTGTCACCTGGTTTACTTGGTAAATTTGAGTGAGAGGAGTTACAGTCAAGTTGAGCATGTGTGGTTTATAATTTGTAGCAATCAAGGTCATTTATTTCATTTTTTTATAGTTAAACTAATTTTAACTATTGGAGGAATTACTGGAAGGTCATTTATGCAGTGGGACTTCAGTGTAACTTAGTGATCATCTAGTTAACTGATCAATCAACCCAAAATAGCTAGTGCATGCAAAGAGTAGAGTTTCCCACCTATGGTGGATATTCCAAGGAAGTGTAACATCAGTTGTTGACTAGTCCTGAGTGCATAGGTGTTGTATGTAGTCAAATGGTCAACCTTGGGAATTGTGTAATCAATTTTGGAGAAATTCCTAAATAATAGGGGCCTAATTTCTCAAGGAATTTCACAAAGAAATAGGGGTTCAAGGAGAGATAGAAATTGACTATCTGGGTCAAATATTCTTAGTGAGAATAGAGATAGGTTATTCACTTGCAAGTTGTGCTAAGTTGAGCAAAGCAATTGTAATACATCTCTATTATTCATATTAATGCAAGCAAGCATTGCGGTTTTTAGCAGATTTCTTTCCCCAGAAAAATATTGTGTGCATGTGTGTTATTTCTCATTTCATGTTTGTGATTGGTGTTCTAAATTATGAATTGAATTCTATAGAGTGGAGTAGGTTTGTGTCCTTTGATTTAATTAAAAATTCATGAGAAGTTGAAAATATACATCATAATTTCTACATGGTGTCATAGTATGATTCACATTAGAGCAGGACTTTCAAGGTTGTTTCTCTAGAGAATAAAGTTTGTAGTTCAGTGCAACAGGATCTCTTTAGAGCTGAGAAGATGACCTTTAATGGGTTGAGGCTAGAGTATTCTTGGGAAGGAAACTCTAATTTCATCACATGCAAGGATTGCATGGAGGTGGTATTGGATGAAAATGGATTGCTAGAATACATTAAGACAAATGTTGCAAAACCACAAGTGTCCAATGCCCAAAACCTTGCTCAGTGGAATAAATATCTAAACAAGGCAAGGAGAATAATCTTGGAGGGAGTATGGGATCACATTGTCTCAAATATCCACAGAAAATAAACTCCATTCATAATGTGGAAAGCACTGCATTGGTTTAATAATCATGTTCTTGGGTGCTTGAAGTTTCAGAAATTTCAAGGTTTCTTCAGCCATTTTTGAGGCCTCTCAATTTTATTTCAAATTTTAAGCCCTATTTTGTCAAATTTTTAGATTCCAAAGGGTTTCTATGCTTTTCCACAAGTCACATGTACCATTCGAGTAGGAAACAATAACATCTATCTGAAATCTAGTGACCGAGACAAGCGGGAACAAAGTGCACTTTTTTTCTTGTTTAGTGCACTCCAGAGTGCACTTTTTGCCCCAGAATTTTGTGCTACCTCATAAAATAGGTCAGTACATGCGCTCCCCATTTTTTCTGAAATTTTTTCAAATTTTTTGCAGTTTGTTTGAAAGTGTTGTCCGTAGACTAGTTTGGGTTTTAAAGTTCTGTTAATTAGTCTCCCTTAGGCTTAGATCCACTTGTTTTGTATCTTTTAGGAAGGAAATATCCCCCTAGGGTTTAGATTACTTCTCCACATTGTTAGAAAGACATTTACTAAGTGATGAGTCTAAGGTTTTCAACATTTTTAGCCTATGTTTTTCATATCTGATCCATTACTTTTTAGATCCATTAGATAGGTTTATTTTACCTTTTATCACTTTAGTTTGGGTTTTCCTTTCTCCCTCTTAGGATCCCCATGATCATCCTAGGACTTAGAGATTCATACCTATCCTTTACATCAATTGTCACCTCTAATTTTTTTTGTTTGTCTACACCACTTTTAGCAGCTTAGGGCCTTTAGATCCCAATCCCTTGACATCAAATCTTTTTGGCCTCTTTATGTGTCTTTGAGTAGCATATTTTCCTTCTCTTTCTTAGATTTTTAGTATCCCTTGTGGGTGGGGTTGTGTATGCTTGATTGATTGTTTAATTTTTTGTCATTTCAGATTCATTTACAATATTTCAGTATTTTACTTCCAACAACATAAGGCATCATGAAACATGCTTAATTAACTCATCCACTTGACACATATTTTTCACACACTCACACCTTAAGTGAATGAGAGCTTGATTAATATTGCCAATCCAAAACATTAAACACTACACCTTAATAAATCAACACACATAGATTAAGCCCACTTGGGCATCAGGGACAAACAATCTTTGTAGTGTAGGTGTAGGGTTGGTGGAATAGGCTTCCAATAACAACCATCGGTCACTTTTTATTGATACATGGATGTTGTCATATTCGGAAGATTAAAATCCTTCACCATCCCACATTCAAATTCGGAGTGTGTCATCAACCCGTTTCAGAGGGGGTTAGGCTAGGTCATCATGCTAGAAGTTCTCCTCGAGGCTACCCAACCCATGACAAGGAATTCCATGTGGTGGCTAACTACCAAGAAGCTCAAGAATTGACCACCCCCATGGGACGAAGGTAACCATAGTGTCCAATATTAAGAAAACGCCTTATAGGATCACCTATGGGAGGCAATTTTTCCTCTACAACATCTTTCTCTGGACAACTCTACTTATGGGGATGAGATTATGTCAAGTAAGAAGTTCTTTGGAAGGCCATCTGAAATAGTACATCTATGATTGCTTGCGGATTCAAATCACCTATAGGCTAGAGGTATTTTTAATTTGATGGAACGTGTCTTCTTGCATTAGAGTAACGTCGTTAAAATAGTTAGTTTACACTTGGCACCACTACACTAGGTGTTTTCTTGTTGTTTCTTGCTATTTTCTTCCTATCATTATCACTTAGTTTAGACATCATAGCACCTCCAAGGTGTTTTTCACATTGAATTAGAGGGCTTCAACTTTAGTTCCCGTTAGGCCATATCACGCCTCCCCATCGGGAGTGAGTTCATCCTCCAATTCCTCCATTGAGTCATCATTCTAATTCTGATTTTGATTATGTTGATTCATCCTTTGATTCCACACCCCCTCATCCTCATATCACCATCATGCCAGGCACCAATGCAGGTGCAGGAACCCAGGGTTGTAACCCAATTGCCAACTAGGGTACCCGCATTAGAGGAACCTCAATGGGTGTGGTCACTGCAACTCCCTTACTTCCTTTTGTCACTGGTCTAAGTCTTTTAGATTTTCACCAGCTTAGCAATGATCCTCTTCTCCATGATCGCACATGGCCAACAATGCCTACGAATCTCCCGTCAAACATCCCAGAGTTTAAGGGTAATCTTGGAGAAGACCCAACAAATCATGTTTGTTCCTTTCATATGTGGTGTTCATCCAATTCTATTATTGATGAATCCATTTTCCTTCGGTTGTTCCAACCTACGCTCACTGGAGTTGTTGCGAAGTGGTATGTAGACTAGCCCAGGGAAACCCATTCCACTTTAGCAACTCTTACTACAACCTTTCTTTCATATTTTTAGTTACATCTCTATTATGATACTCGTACTAAACGTTTGACTTCATTTTTTCAAGCTTATGTCACTTGCCATTCCAGCCATGTTCAAGAATGGCATAGAAGAAGGAGCATTTATCACACTCTTGGCTTCGAAGACTGGGTCTATATGGATTGGTTCCTTAGACTGCTATTGGCCCCCATTGCGAAATATGTCGCTTCTTACTTTCCTCGATCCAAGGAATAAGCTCTCTAGATAGCTCTTTAATTTGACATGATTTACGCCGAGTCAGGTTACATTTACACAATCATCGCCGATCTTCCTTGGCCTGATGCTGCTAATCCATCGAGGACATGTCATCTTACAGATGGCAGCGTTGGAACCCTTTCACACCCTCAACCATATGCTCCTCCTTATATGACTTATGGTCAACCTTAGGGAGGGATTAGTCCCATGCTCAATTATCCCTCCCCCAATCATTATCAAGGCACTCCTTATCCAGGTCCGAACACACCATATGCATATCCCTGTCTACATGAATCAATTCCAATTCCATCTCTTGCACTGACTGCTTATACCAATGTTTCCCCATCTCCATTTTATTTGTATGCACAGCCTAGCGCTCCAGCTCCTTCGGCACCAGCGCCTCAACCCCCCATGCATACTCCTCCTCTGCCACAACAAGCACCTCCTCCACAAGGAGAAGTGTAAGCTCAACAGAGTGGTCCCAATCCCCCAAATCCCAAGAAAAAAAATAAGGGGAATGGAAATAGGAACTAGGAACAACAACGTAATCAAGGCAAGTAGGGTGCTCCAACCAATGCCCCTTAGGGTCCCCACCTAACCTCGCAACCCAGCAATAGGGTGCTCAGCCCAAGCAGAAAAAGAGTCTTTGTATGAACAAACCATGTGCTTTTTATGGCGTCTATGGTCATTATACTCATGAGTTTCCCCTATTACCTCAGATGCGCCAAGTATGGGAAGAGAAAACAACTTCTCGAGGATTGCAACCTTCTACTCCTCCTCCCCCTCCTACTTCATCTTAACCCGTTGTGCTTACTAATCCTTTTCCTCACCAAGGGTATATACTTGCCCAAACTCCATAAGGTCAGTGTACTCAACCAACTCCTCTATATGGTCACCGCGATTATCAGATTCTCATGATGAACTCTGATGAGGCAAACATCGAACAAGTCAACCCCCAGACTCGATTGTGTTAGTATGACCAGCCACTTGCTAAGTCTACGATTGAGTCCCAACCCAAGGTTTTTACCAAGACTCTATCAACACCCAACGGTACCTTACAGATCCCTCAACCTAAGTTTGAGGTCATACCTAAGATCCCAAAGGTCCATTACGTCGAAATGCTACCTCCGCTCCTTATCGCATGCTTGAGATTCGTACGCTTGACGGTTTGGTGATCCAGACGATTATCCCAGTGATTCCCAGGTGTGTGTCAAATGTTCCAGACCTCATGAGGGGGTGGCCCTTCAGGTATCCCTCCATATACCTAGATGACCACAGATGTTGATCTAGCCTCCAATGCAATACCGTAGATTTGTTGGGTTTGGTTTCCATCGCTTGTAGTGCCCACAACATGCATTTCTCCTCCAGATGATCCATTCAAAGTTTCAACGCCCTTTCATGTGCAACAGGGTTTCCGTGGTTTTGATCCCCCCTCCCCGTGTTAGATTGAGGGGAATTGTATCTCATGTACTCAGATATTATTGTATTCAGTCCTAGAGTATGTTTTTTCTAGGCACATTATGTATATGGGATCTATTGTATTATTTTTTGGTCCATTGATGCCAGTGTACCATGTATCATGTATCATGTACTTTATAGCTTAGTCCAACATTGTTGGGCTCACCATTATTCTTTGAAATCAGTTATCTCGGCAGGCATGGGTATGCCTTCCCCGCCTCATTTGAGATCATGTGCTACCACATAAAAGGAGACTTCTATCAGTATTGTAGGTCTGGTGTCCTTCGTTATTTGTCCATCCTTGACTTGCTTCAGATCTCTCTCTCTCTCTCTCTCTCTCTCTCTCTCTCTCTCTCTCTCTCTCTCTCTCTCTGACTCCACTTTTGGTGGCTTGTGGAAGTGTAATCTACAACGCATTTCTCTCATAAGATTTACTCCTAACACTCATACGTGTGGGGGAAATCTATTATCACCAAAAAATGATCGCCTAGCCATTTCTAACTAGGTGGATCGAAATACACCATGTGGATTTAATTTTACCATAGTAAAATCACTTTCACTATGGAAAATACTTTAGTAAACCAATTTTATTAAATTATTTTCTGATTTAAATCAAAAGACCCCATGATAGTAATTAGATAAGTCATTATTTATTTAATTTTCTCTAAGAATTATTATTAAATCATTATTTAATAATTATTCCTTGTCCCATTTGACTAAATCCCTTAGGAATATTTAAATAAATCATTATTTATTTGAATTTCCTTATTTTTGTTATTAGAATAATTATTAAATCACTATTTAATAATTATATTTATTTCAGACCTTTGTTGTTTCTCGCAAAATAGTTAATAAATCATTTTATTTCTTAAGTATTTCTACATAAAGGAATTTAACCATTTTAAATTCATTTCCCCTCTCTAATAAATATAACAAAATATTCCAAGTAGTTAGATCGGAATTTGGTCAATAATATTTTATTATTCCCCATTTTAAGGTTAACTCCATACTTTTCTATATAAGGGAGTGTTTTTCATTCATTCCTCACCATGATCATTATCAATGTCAATATTATCGTCATTTTCTTGAGATCCCTTTTGATTTTTTCACTTTATTTGAGTTTTTCACACGATTGAGAGAGGAGATTCTATTTCTGAAGCATCAAGGGTATCAAAGGATCCATCTCATGGAGGGGGACTTACATACCAATCTATATATCTCTTTCACCAAGTGTTATCAATAAAGATTTATTTGTTCAAAATCATCTTTCCACTGGGTTATTATTCTAGATACATCATTTTGCTACTATTTGTTTTAGACCTTGTTTCCTTTTATTGCAAATTTTCCATTTGTGTTGCAGATCTAGAATGAAAACAACTATCAACTTGTTGTTAGGGTCACTTGCCACCTAGTGACTTAAGTGATGGTCTTTGGTACATATTCTAGGAATTTTCATACTAACACACCTAGTAAGAAATTACTAGGTGATAATTTTTTGGTGATAACAGATTCCCTCCCATTGTATTAGGATAAAATTGTATGATTGAAATACATTATAGGTTACACTTCCACGAGACACCAAAGAGGATTCAAAGAGAGAGAGAGAGAGAGAGAGAGAGAGAGAGAGAGAGAGAGAGAGAGAGAACTGAAGCAATGCAAGAAAGGACAAAAATGGAGCAAGGATAGAAGTTTCCTTTTATGTTGGAATACATGATCTCAAATGAGGCGGGGTAGGCATACCCATACCCTCTGAGATAACTACATATAAAGACTAATGGTGAGCCCAACAATGTGGGATTAAGCTACAATGTACATGATACATGATATGTTGGCATTAATGGGCTAGAAAATAATACAATGGATTCCATATACATAATAATTCTAGAAAGACATAGGCCTGGGCTGAATATAATAACATCTTATTACATGATACATAATGCCCCTCAAGCTAACATGGTGAGGGGGTTGGGGGTTAAAACCAAAGAAGCCTTGTTTCATAGGAAAGGGCTCTGAATATTTGAATGGATTGTTTGAAGGAGACATGCATGTTGTAGGCACTACAAGCGATGGAAGCCAAACCCATCACATTTGCGAAACTGCATCTAAGGATGGACCAACATTGGTGTACATCTAGTCATGTGTGGGGATACCTAAAGGGCCACCCCCTCATGAGATATGGAACATATCACACACACTCGGGAATCACTGAGACAATCTGAACCATCAAATGTATGATTCTTAAATGTGTGATAGGTATTTGACACCAAACACATGAGAACCAACCAAGTCAAAGGGAAATGTTGATTCCCTTTACTTGATCTGACAAACTGAATAAAGATGAAATATGGAACCTAGGTACACCGCCCTCTAGGCCACTCCTCTGGAATAAATGTGTTTAAGTTGAAAAAAGAGGGCCCACTAGAGTTAAGGGAACAAGGAATCCTTAACAAAGGCATGAGGTATCATATTAGAATGAATGATGGACAGGCACCAGGGATGATGATGGAGGTAAATAATATTAGTGGCAGACTGACAACTTCCCTTGTCATAGCATGATATGTATGGTTGGCATGGCAATGACTAACTTGATTCTGAAAGGGATAGTCAATGACTCAAAAAAGGGTTTTACAAAGATAAAGCAATAGATCTAGAACTCAAATATGGATACAATGGGATGGATGTGACACAAATATGTATGCAACACTATAACTAGACTCAAGGGGACTTAGAATAGACTCCATAGATACAAGGGTGAGTTGATGATGCTACCATGTGGGGGAAGCCCTAAGGGGACCATAAAAAAATGAGTAGATGATGGTTATTCATGAAAAAAAAATGACACGTGAGTCAATGAGAGCAAAGGTAAAGTGGTACCAAAGCATGAGAGTCTCAAATGAAGAAATTCAATTTTCAGAGGCAGAAAAGTGAGACCTCATGGAAAAAGTAACTTCCTGGTGAAGTGTCACTTTACCAAAAACAAAGGAAGACCCATTATATAAATCAGTGAGAGCTTTCCAATAGTGTTGACATTTTGTCAAATGGAGCTACCATTTGGTCAAAATGGGTGACATAAAAACTAGAGTTTTTTCGATAAAACGACTTCTTTCCCCAAATCCAATTCATTTGGGTAATGAGTTGTTGGAGAATTTGGAGAGGAGGAGAAGTCCCTAAATTTTGTGGTTATGGTAGTGGAAAAATCGACCGATGGAGTTTGGACCTATGACTTTCAGGTAGGTGGTCTTACTTGTCTAAAATGACCTTAATTCTTCTTGGAAGAATGGTTCCTGATGAAGAATCAAGGTAAGAAAGGAATGCATGAATGAACTAGTAGAAAAGGTCTAGGATCATCCCTGCCCACCAAGTCAAACATGGGGACTAGGTGATAAGTGTGGCATCACATAGAATAGAATATTTGAAAATATGGCCAATCATCTACAATATGTAATGTGCATATGGCTTGTTGGAGAGACCAATAGAAAAAAGTACCCAAAGAATGGGAGGATAATTGACCATACCTAGATCATTGGGGTCTAGGTCAAGACTTATGTTAATTAAGTGAAAAGGTGGCCAGGGGCCATCATGCCCCCAAGCATGAGATACTTCCCCCTAGTATGTGTGATGGGGGGGGGGAGATGATGAGTTATGCAACAGGTGGGCATGATTCCCTCAACTAGAGGATTACGTGGAGTGCGATTATGTTCCAAGTGCTCAAATAGGGGATTCGAGCATTCAATCTAATAGGAACAAGATACTCCAAAGGATAATTTGCATGTTATGGACATGCTGGATGTATTTAGAAGAGTGAACTCTAAACACATTTTGATGAGTTGGTTCACCATTTTTTTTATGGATGTATTCTTGTGGGAAAAGTGGATAGATACAGTTAGAGAAAAGAAATGGTGGATTACCAATCTCATTTGGCACTACATATATGAATCAAATGGAATGAATTTTTGGGTTTGCATACATGGTGTCATTATACGAAAGAGTGGCTTCAAATATAATGAATTGATGCTCATCCAAATGACAATATGGGTAACCAGCAACAATGTGTAAGGGACAATATTGTTGAGGTAAAATGGAGGAATGATTAAGTGGATCATCCCTAGAGTGATTAGAAGTGATATGAGACTTTAGAGATCCTTCTAAATGGGTAAGAATAATGGTACTAGATTCAACACTACCATATTCACTAGGAGGGTTTGGGAGAATTTCTTCTCCTGGACTCTCAAGAGCGGATGCCTCCTTACCTAAATATTGTGTGGCAATTTAATGGCCACAAGGTGGTTGTGGTTCAAATTCATGGGTTCAAAGTAAGGGGTTATTAAACCAATAGACCTCACCATGGATGAAGTATTTTGAATCCTCAACATATGGATCATGGGTTTGCTATGGAAGGAAGTATGCATGATAGTGCATACCATCCCAAGGATAATAAAGGGTGATCATGGCTTCCATGATGTCTTCATCATAGTGGAATATGGGGGGACTGGAGGAATAGAGACGAAATGATGAATAGGATCTACCTGAGGCATCTTCATGAGAGACAAGGTTCACATGCGCACTATGAAGGTTGGGAGATAGGTGGCTAGTATATGGGAGATCTACCAATGTTAAGACTGAAGTGTTCATCAAAGAAGGTTCAACATAATCACAATAGGAGACATCAAGGAAGCCCCATTACATCGATCTCATGGATGAGAACAGGTAGATAATAGGAGATATATATCCATCCTCTAGACATCAGGGGGAGGGATCACGATGCTGGTTGAGAAACCTCATGTTCTGGAAGAGGAGTGGGACCAAAATCTATAGGTAAAGGAGAGGTGGAATCACTACGAGTGGTCTCTAGCTCACGAAGCACTTTAAGTGTATCACAAAAATATTCTAGACGAGGAAAATGATGAGAATAATGGCCATAATTATTACACAAAGCATGGGGGTGATTTGTGCGTAATGATTTGTTCTTCTTAGCTGACTCAACTAAGGTGACATGGACCTCAGGAATGTTAGAATCAAGGAAGGTTTCAAACACCACATTCTTGATATGAGGGAGTTCAAGAAAATTATTGGTGGCATGACCAACAATATCAAACAAATCATATGGAAGAATAAGCTTTAGCAGCTTAAGAGGGGCCAGAGCTGTTGGCAGTGCCTTGTCTTTAGTTACATTTTTCTAGGATTTTTCTCCCTCACTAGATGCTTTTACAATAGGAGTAGGTTCCTATTGAGGTTTCTATGAAACTGAAGAAATGGAAGGGGTAGGATTAATAGGTTGAATCAGGGTCAAAGCATTATAAGGTTTGAGTTGACTTGGGGGAGTGTTTGCAAGAGAATTAATGTACTAGATTGGGATCCCCAAGGTAATGTTAGGTAAACTCAATGTATCCATGACAGGTGTAGAATAAAATTAGGGGGTGTAAATAAGAACAGTATCTAAACAGAAGGGAAATGACTTGGGGGAACTTCTTCGAGATGGTTAAGGCTTGGGGAAACAGTTCTGGGATGAAAATAACTAAGATGGATACCAAGAGAAGGAAGGGGACCTTCAGGAGTGATACCAGAAGGTTAGGTTGAGTTAGAGACAATAGGTTGCAGAGGTGCTTGCTACTATGTAGGTATACCAAACCGTTTGTGGGAGGCCCTTGATGCTTGGAGCACGCAAACACTGGATGAGATAGGGTCAGAAGGAGTAGGTGGTGGACCGTAATAAGAATCAAGCAAGGTGGAATATTTGTAGACTCCAGGAGAGACATTGGTGAGGGGCGAGACAGTCTCATTTCTAGTCATCAATGAGATAGTGGATTGAGGTGAAGTCTAATATTTGCGATCATAGTACGTCAGTTGATCGATAGAGACAATATTTCCATTATGGGGGAAGAAAATCTTACGGTGAACAACAAATGCAATATATTACATAGGATATGTGTAAATATGACCCAAAATGATGTTGTAATCTAATGGGGCATCAATGACTTCTATGTCAATAGAGACAGTCTTATCAGAAATAGTGATAGGATAGTTGATATAAGCCAAGGGGTTGTAAGGGATCACCATCCCAAGCACAAAGAGTGATGGTGGAAGGTGATATGTTAGGTGAACCAAGCTTCTTCCAAACACTAGCAGCCACCGCACAGGTGGAGGCGCCTTTCTCTATGATACACCACTGAACAATGGTGTTTCTTATGGAGACTAGTATTTGAAATGAAACAAATGAAGGTAGGGGATGATTTTTAGACTTGTCAATGTGAAAGACAATCCATCATTGACATGGTAGCATGAGACTATACCATGTCATCTACTATGTTATAAGTATGGGTGGTTTTAGCAAAAGAAACGTTTTCACATAGTGGACCTGTGGGGATCTTGGGAATAACCTCTACCTTAGGTGGATGGATTTGCAAGGTTTCATTGGAGGACGATATAGGCTCATTGGAACCTCAAGGTTGGGGATCATTCACTGACTTAGTAGGTAGCTTGTCATATTGGTGCAATTGAGCCTAAAGGTTGACTTGTGCATTATTGACCTCATTAGAATTCATCCTAAGAATTTGATAATCATGGTGACTAGATGATGGAGTTGGGGGAGTTTCCTAACCTTGTGTATCTTGAGCAGCAAGATATCATTGGTGAGTAAAATGATTGATAAGCACATCTAGTTGAGATGAAGTAGGAGGTGGAGGAGGATCTATGGGCTATGGTCCTCTAGAAGCAACTTCTTGAACTTCCCATACTTGGCACATATGAGGTAAAAGGGGACACTCATGAGTATAATGGCCAAATACATCGCAACATGCACAATTTTTATTCATATAAAGACCCTTGTTTTCATCTGGTCGTTCACCCTGTTGTTAGGTTATAGGACTAGGCTGGTGTCCCTGACATTCATTGGGTGGTGGACGCTGACTACCTTGATTACCTTGAGATTGTTGGTTTTGGTTACCTTTCCCCTTGTTCTTTTTCTTGGGATTAGGCGGATAGGTTGCACTCTCCTGAGAATACATTTGATCTTGGGGAGGTGGTTGCTATTGTGGTAGATGTGGAGTAGGCATAGATGGGCGGGGTGTTGGTTCTATAGTGTAGGTTTTAACCCTGTATAGAAATTAGCTGCATACGAATTCTAAAACACAGA